>CAJHQP010001007.1:0-137063 GCA_905132765.1 Moricandia arvensis
GTAAAATGTGCTATCAAGTTCTCTCTCCTCTTTCTAGTCAGAGAAAATTTTCTCCTCTTAACTCTTTATATCATTCGGAAGAGTAGAGTTTTCCAGGGGGGAAGAGATTCTTGTTTTGTTTGTTAAATATTCGATCTTTGTGATCGATTTGTTTTTCTGTTGCCTAGTTAAATTTCGCGTAGGCGAATTTTTTGTTGTGATTTTCAACCAAAACAGAGCAGTTCATATTGTCTGTCTTTTCTCTGTTTTTGGTTTGAAACTAATAATAATCCTATCAGATTTGTCAAGTTTAATCTTCTGTTTGTTCTTCAATTCACTCCCGAAAATTCTTAGCCAGTCACGTTGAATTCACTGTGTCAACTCAAGCCCTTTATAAAGAGTATCAATATTCGATTTGAGTATTGCATGATCATACATCTAGGATTGCAGCCTCTCTTTCCCGATCTTTTCTTTCATCTTTAAAGCCCTTGCTGAGCTTGCAATGGCTTTTCCAAAAATGTGTCCCAACTTCATGATATACTTTCTCACATTGGCGGTTAGAGCTCGTGAGGAAGGTCTCAAGTTGGTTTGGAGGAGCAACGCCATTTGTGCATTCTTAAACGGAACAACGACTTTCCAGGAACATTCTTGCTGTCCTACCATCCTCGACGTACAGTTGTAGACGGAATTCCAAAGCAGAATGATCGGTGGAGGGAAAGGTTCTTATCTTCAAAGTAAACCAATAATCGATTGGCGACTTTGACTTCATTGGGATCCCTCGGGAGCAGGACGAGGATGTCGGTAAGATTCCGAACTCGATCAGTTTTCTCTTTGTGTTTCTTGTCGTATTTCAATTTCTTACATTCATGTTTTGATCCTTTGTCAGCGCCCTTCGGGAGCTCGCCAATGCTAGGGACAAGGTGTTTGATAGTGGACGCAATTAAGACGCTAACCAATCTGAAACTGAAGCTATCTAACACGGAGTGGAGCTGGTTTGAGGAGCATCCTCAATTCAGACACATTTTCACATGAAAAGAGAGAAGAACCACAAGGTTCAGGGAATGGGGATGTTGTTGTTGCGGACTGCATGTAGCAGTAAAGAGAGAGAAGTGTGGTTCATTGTCAATGGAATTCCATCCGGTATGGGCTGAGGGAACATGCTTTGATATCATGCCTAAATTGTCACAACTATCCTCTCGGCAAGAAAGAGTGTGGTGGGACAAAGTTTGTGGATCGGCATTTCAAGGAAGGAGAATTTAGAAGGCTGGAGGATGTGAAAGCAAAGCTTGTGGGCATGGGACCCCATAGAGACCGACTGAAGATGGCAGTTCTATTCTTCTTAGCAAGTGTTATTTGTGCACAAACGAAGGTTGGAAACGGGGCAAATGATGTCTTTGAATTTTTCCAGAGAGCCGTGGATGATCTTGACTTCTGCAGGACCTTTCCATGGGGGAGATACTCCTATGATTACATGTTGAAAGAGATCTCTCACACAATGGATCATTTTGGAGGGTTTGTGAAAGAGAATTCATTGTGGCCTCTTCCAGGTTTATGTATTCCACTAGAGGTATGTAAAATCTCGTAAATGACATGATCACTACTGTTTAGCACTGAGGATATAACATAATGTGGTGTTTTACAGCTTCCTAAGCTGGGAAAGCAGTCCAGAGAACCTGTTGAAGGAGCTGATGTCTATTGTCCGAGGATGTGCAAGTCATCATTCAAACGAAATGGAATGAGAAGAGTATCACTTTATTTGATAAATAAGGAACTGGGTGACGAAACCGTAAGTTATCCTTTTTTTAAGATACGTGTAACGGAGAACTAAGGTAGAACTAAGATAGAAGAAAGGTAAAAGTAAGGTAGAACTAAGGTAGTTATGTAAAACTAAAGTAGAACTAAGGTAGTTATGTAAAACTAAAGTAGAACTAAGGTAGTTATGTAAAACTAAGGGAGAACTAAGGTAGGAAAGTTAATTTGATTGTGATAGGATATTGAGAGCATCATCCCCACCAAAACTCCACAAGAAGAAACTCTCTTAGATGACATTATGAAAGATGAAGACGATGTTGATCAGCCATATATAGCTGTGGACAGTTGGGATAAGCGTCTGGATGAAGGATTGTCGATCTTTTTTAAAGACATGTACGATGAAGATGTTGTCGCGCGAAGAAATTAGGAATAATAGATGGGGTATGCAGCAGTGGATGGAGTACAAATAGTTGGAAAGTCAACTAGGAGATGTTATAAAGATGCTGAAAAGAATGGTAAAACTGATCAAGAAATTTTACAAGAAGGTTGACAAATTGAATGGGAAATTGGGCCCGCTAGAGGCATTTGTGAAGGACGTTGAGAAATAGAAACAGAAACAGAAACAAAGAAAGAAGTGAAGATTTTGTTAAGTGTCTTTAATGGTTTTTATTGTTTTCGAAAGTAGTCAAAAACTCTTTTGGTTTGGTTGTTTATGTTGTTTCCTTTTATGGATTTAGAACTTGGTTATGACTAATATTTAACGGATATTTTGGTGTAAGATAAAAATATTTTCAACTAGTTATGTGATGTTGTTTTGTGAACTAGGTGAAAAAATGTACAACTACAAGACAAAAGAATTTGAACCCATAGAAACAGAAGAAAACTTAACAAACAAAGGTTTAACATAACATGAATGATAACATAACATAAGTTTAAACGCCCATAAACTCATAAATTGACACATAAACTCATAAACGACATATAAACTTATATAGAACCGAGAACTAGAATTGAAAATCTCATGGGAGGGTAATAAGCTTCTTAAGTTGTGCAATCTCTTCAGCCATATCATTCACCTCCCTCCTTAATAGCTTAACTTCTTCCTCAACAAAAAAGCCCATGGTTAACGAAAGTGCATCCCATCGTCTTACACATTCAACATAGTTTCACTCAGTATAACCAATTTTTACTCAGTATTACCAACATAGTTCACTCTGTATAACTCAGTACTACATCGAATGCAAAGATGATGGACCATTACCTTGTTGTACTTGCATGTGAAGTACCTTCTCCGAGGCAAGGTATCGAAGCATCGTGCATGATTTCACCCCCACATGGACAACGGGTTGGAATCCCGTACTGGGCATCGGCAATGAACGCTAGCATGTCGTAGTGTTTCTTCAACTTCTTCATCTCCTCATACGGGTGAGTCATGATGCAAAAAGGTGTATGTTTTTGTAAGGGAAAGATTGAAGAGAGAAAAGACAAAGAAAAAAGAGAAAGAGATGTGTGAGTAAATGGTGAGAGTGAGAGGAGATAAGAGGATAGAGTAGAGAGAGTGCTCGAAAAGAGAGAAAAGACAACTGAGCAGAGGAGGAAATCTACTTTTTAACCCAAAATTTATTTTTTCGTTTACGCGGGAAATTAATTTTTAGTTTCCCAACTGATACGTCCTAGATTTGAAGGATCACTCTAAGGTTGGTGGATTGGATAAGCCTTGCACCGAATGAGCTAGAAAGCACAAACGATCAAGGGATGTGGATCGAAAGATGACAAAAGAGGTGCGGAAAGTCTCTTGATACTACCAGACTTCTAAGCCCGAAGATATGACACACTTCGACGACTCAAAAGATAAGATGTTCAATGAAGAACAAATGATTCAACAAGTTAAAAGGAAAAGTTTTTATTAAAAAGTTGAATGAATAAAACAATACAATAGCAAACCTTTATATAATAGGTTGTGGGTTAGACCAAAGGTTTAAACTTATTTTAGGAAATACAAACTAGATAAATATGTTGGACTTGACCAAAGACCAAAGACTTGACCGAATTTTGAACGTTGTGGTCAGAAAACTCTTCGGCTGGCTGTGTCCTTTCACCTGGTCGACGGTCTCCGAATTGCCGTCAGATTGATATATTATACGACCATGTGTTGTATATTCTTGTTGGGCCTTTCTTGAATAATCTCAAACACAGATTTCTTAATTAAAATAAGGCCTCCATATTTTGTATCAAGCCCATTAGCTTCTCTCGGTCTAGAACTTCATGAATCAAACCGATAAGGCCCATAAACAGCCCATTAAGCCAAGCTATGATTAGTTGCCTAGCTGGTTCGTACCTGATTTTCATAACTTGTTCCATGATGCTGATCCAGGTCGCATCACCAACCCCCCCCCCCCTAAATTTTTGCTCTTAGTTATACAAAAGTTTTTGGTTTTACCAATATTCTTCATTGTTCTACTTTTCGTGATTTCTAATTGTTTTAGTTTTACCTATGATTTTAATATGTTAAGTTAGTTTTTTTTCTTCTTTTTGCATAACCATGTAAGCATACGTGATTAGTGCAATAATATGTTTCAAATAACACTTTTTGTATAATATTCCCTTATAAGTTGGTCTTACTGAAAAAGTGTTCTTAGAAAGACAATGGAGTGTATAAGAGAAAAGGTGAAACAATGAGTTGACCAAAACTCCTTTTAAAATATATGTTATATCAAAATCTGAATACTAATTTGTTTGGAATATATGTTAGTTGGAGTATGTGTTATATCAAATTTGCATACTGTTTTAGTTGAAGTATGTGTTATATTAAAATCCAAACATACTAGTAAGCCGTAGTATTTCATAGTTTTACAGAAAAATAAAACAATAATAGTTTTACAAAAACAACACCATCGATGGGACCAACATAAATAAAATCCAAACCTTATAGTATTCCTTCGTTTAACATAAGAAAACATTTGTTGGATGTAATTTCATTCACTGGGATAACGATGCCTTCCAAACAACAACCAACTAAAACCAAAATTTTGCCTTGGTCGCCTTATATTTTGTGTCTTTTTACGTTGTTCCCCAACTGATGGATTCCTCTTATCCTTTTTCCTTCCCTTCCCCTTTAGGTGATCTGGAGGATTTTTTCCTCACAAGGTTGTGGAGTAGTATATTTTTACATCAAGTTTTAACTTTAGAAGATCCATGATATCTCTCGGAACAAGAGTTCTCAGTTTTCCAGGATATTCCTCATTCAAAAAGATGCAACTAATTATGCTGAGCGTCTCCTCTTTTTGTTGTTGATTTTACTTTGACTAGTCCGAGAGCATGTATGCAGACCCGTGTACCTCCTACCAAAAACATTTTGGTCTATGGAATCCTTGCAGCTCGCAAACCCCATCGCAACTTTCTTCACAACATTTTACCATCAATCGTCTACGATCCGACTTTTTGATAACATAACGAAAGGATTCACAAAATGCGGCTCTATCCACCACCTCTTGAATTGCTTTCTTACTTGGAAATTCTTGAAGCTTACTCAGACCCAAGCCGTCTTCCCAATCCTCTATAACCTGACTACATTTTTCTGTTGGTGGTTGCTCAACATACTTATCTGCCAAATCAGTTTTCATATCCACACCAATATCCGTCTCAGCTGCATTTTCCATCTCAGTTGCGGTGACCATCTCAGCTGCGGTGTATGTATCCATACAATCATCTTTTGTTTCATTATCATCATTCTATGCCTCTATCGGCTCCTTCTGTTGATTTGCTTGCATGTCTTCTACATACAGAGTTATGGCATTAGGTCCGATTTCATCATCATTTTCCTGCAACACTTTGTAGTTCATACCAAACGAACTTATGCCCACTCTCAACAGCTTCTCTAACTGATTCGTCCGATGCTCCTCCACTAACAAAAGACATCTACGGTTCTCTTTATCCATAGAAATTATTTAAACAAATAGATCCTCATCATCACAAATAGTCAGCTGTTCCCCACATCCAACCACCGTTGGCATGTACCTCAATGCTAGTTTTACCTTTCTTTCATCCAACGCAAGCTTTTTATACAACCTTTCTTCTAACATTGCCAAACTTATATCATCCACTGTTGTCTTCAAGATTACACTATACGTCTCACTTTTGAATTTAAAATGTACGCTCACGTATTTTGTCATTGTATTCTTCAAAAACAACAGAACAAAGTTCTAGAAATTCCAGTTGTTTTGAATTCAATCAGTCGTAAGTCGACATAGCTAGGACCCTCGAATACGTGTCTGATCAGGACGTATTCGTTTGTTCTGGTACGTGATCAGAAGCTTAGCGTATTTCGCACTGCTTGGCCGTCAGCATCGTTGACTTTAAGAAGCAGCCCGTTGTGGCGAGTAAAAGTGGCTGTAAAATACATTTACTCGTCCTTGCCAGTCTGCCTCTTTGTTGGAGCTTTTCCCTGGAGAGAGATCGGTTGATTTTTATTATAGTTGGATCATATAAAGGGCTGCCTATGTACCCTGGGGAGGGGATCAAGCCATTCCTTGTTCATTTTGACCAAGTAAAAGTGACTCAGAGAGTGCATTTACTCGGCATGTAAAGTGGTTATTTAGGCGCATTTACTCGGGTTTTTTTTTGCGAGCAAACGTGATTGTTGGTCATTTGCTCAGTTTATTGGATTAGGAGGTTTTCTCCTTAGTCATGGTCTGTTTTAGGTGCATGGAGTTCCATGCCCTTGGTATGGTTTTGCCGGTTGACGTCTCTAGTCGGTAAACCTCGGGCTTGACGACTTTAGTGATCCTATAAGGGCCTTCCCAATTAGCCCCAAGTTTTCCAGCTTTCCATTCTCTCATGTTTTTAAGACCTTACGTAGAACTAAGTTGCCGAGTTTGATGGGTCGAGACTTGACCTTCTTGTTGTAGTAGCTTTCGATCTGATGCTGGTAGTTTTGGATGCGAAGCATGGCTTGATCGCATTTTTCCTCGATTGCGTCGAGTGAACCGAGTAGCATATCGCTATTTAACTCGAAGTGTTACAGCATAAAGGACCATCGTAATATTGTTATGTTTACCTCGGCTAGGTTCATTGCTTCGACTCCGTAAGCTAACGAAAACGGTGTCGTTTTGGTCGCTCCTCTCGGTGTCGTCCGGTGCGACCACAACACTCCTTGCATTTCGTCGGCCCAACTACCTTTCTTTAAGTCGAGAACATTTTTTATGA
The DNA here is from genome assembly GCA_905132765.1 of Moricandia arvensis. Taxonomy (NCBI): domain Eukaryota; kingdom Viridiplantae; phylum Streptophyta; class Magnoliopsida; order Brassicales; family Brassicaceae; genus Moricandia; species Moricandia arvensis. Next base: position 6,937 of record CAJHQP010001007.1, read on the forward strand.
CGTCTATTATGGTCTTGTTAGATGCTCCTGTTTGGTCGTTGCTCTGGGGGTAACGCGGGGTGAAAGTATTGAGACAAATCTTCCATTTGTCGCAGAATTCGCGGAACTTGTCTGATATGAATTGAGATACGTTGTCAGTGACGATCTTGTAGGGAAATCCATGGCAGCATATGATTTTCTTCCATACAAATCCTTGGACTTCGGATTTAGTGATGGCGACAAAAGAGTCTGCTTCAATCCACTTTGTAAAATAGTCATTTAGGACGAGGATGTATTGTCGCTGTCTCGAGCTTGGCATTGGTCCGATTATATCCATAGCCCATCGCATGAACGGGTATTGTGCCGTCATAGTACGCAAGGTTTCGGTCGGGTAGTGTATCGTCGGTGCGTGTCGTTGACACATATCGCAACGCCGAGCATAGGTCTCGCAATCGTAGTTCATATTAGGCCAGAAGAAACCGAGGTTTTTGACTTTTTAGGCCAGAGCTTGACCACCTGTGTGATTTCCAGCTGCGCCTTCATGCGTCTCAGCCATGACAAGTCTGTTTTCTTCCCCGTTCATGCATTTCAGGAAGACTTTGTCGCAGTGTACCGATGAAGATCTTTGTCGATAACGAGGTAATGGGCACTTCGTGCTTTTAGTCGTCGTGCAGCTCATTTCTCTGGAGGCAGTTTGCCGTCGGTAAGGTAATCAGTCAACTCAGTGAGCCAATCTGGGATAGGCTGTACGTCATGTTCTGGGCTGCCATTTTGGTCCACATCCATCGATCCAGTTATTGGAGCCACGATCGAGTTTGTTTCGGTAGATAGGGCGATGCTCGGTTTGTCGATTTAATGGATTGGGATTGTTCGCTTGAATTGATCGCAGAGTTTCTTCCTAGCGCAGAGAGAGCGTCAGCGCACACGGTTTCCCCATGGGAGACTTTTAGGAGTTCAAAGAACTAAAAGTCCTTGGTGAGGCTCTGAACGAGCTTGAGGTATGCATTCATTCTTTCATTTCGAGCGTCGTAGTTGCCGCTGAATTGGCTGGTAACCACCTGTGAGTTGCAATAAGCACTGAGTCACTTTGCTTTGACGGATTTAGATAAGCGAAGACCCACGATCAGCAACTCGTATTCTGCTTCATTATTGGATGCGGCGAAACCAAAGTTGAACGACTATTTGATCAGTTTGCCAGTTGGGGACTGTAATTGGACACCAGCCCCCGAACCTTTGCTCGTATAGGACCCGTCGACGTGCAGGATCCAATTTGGGCTCGGAAAGACAAGGTCTTGTTCAAGCTCCGGGGCGAGCTCGATCAGCAAATCGGCTAAGAATTGGGATTTTGCCGTTGTGCGATTCTTGTAAGTTATATCGTGCTCGCTAATCTCGAGAGCCCATTTGGAGAGTCGCCCAACCGATTGGTATTTTGCATAATCGTCCAGAGAGGCTGCATGCTCAGGAACTCGATGGCGTGGGATTGAAAGTAGGGCCTTAGTTTTCTCGCGGAGGTGACGACCGCAAGAGCCATCTTCTCGAGGGTAGGGTATCAAGATTTGGGATATGTCATGCGTTTTCTCATATAGAATATGGGCTTTTTCTCGCCTCGATCTTCCTTAATGAGGACTCTGCTGACAGCAGTTGAAAAGACTGTGATGTACAGAGACATGATTTCTCCACTCTCCAGCTTGGATAGGACGGGAGGCGTCGTGAGATATAGCTTAAGTTGAGTGAAGGCTTGTTCGCACTTCTCATCCCAAGTGAACTTCTTTTTACCATGCAGTAAGTTGTAGAATGGGAGACATTTGTCGGTGGACCGAGAGATGAATTGATTGAGCGCAACGATTCAACCGGTTAGGCATTGTACCTCCCAACTATTAGTCGGACTTGGGAGATCGAGTATTGTTGATATCTTCTTGGGATTGGCCTTGATTCCTCATTGTTTCAAGATTTAGCTGAGAAACTCGCCTGACGTGACACCAAAGGTGCATTTTTTCGGATTATGTTTCATGCCATACTCATTGAGCATATTGAAGCAATCCTGCAAATGGCCTAAGTGATTGGTGGCCTGAAGCGACTTGACTAGCATGTCGTCGATATAGACCTCCATCGTCGCCCCAAGTTTGTCAGCGAACATTCGGTTCACAAGCCTTTGGTACGTTTCCCCGGCATTCTTTAGACCAAAAAGCATTACTTTATAGCATTAGGTACCTTGATCTATGATGAATGCTGTCTTCTCGCGATCGTCGGGGTGCATGGCAATTTGATTATAACCAGAGAAAGCATCCATGAACGTCAACAACTCGTTTCCCGTTGTGGACTCGACCAGTTGGTTGATGTGAGGGAGTAGGAAGGAATCTTTTGGACATGCTTTGTTTAAGTCGGTAAAGTCGACGCAGACACGCCATTTACCGTTCTTATTTTTAACAACTACTAGGTTGGCTAGCTACTTCGGGTATCGAACTTCCGTGATAGAGCCGGCTTTGAGTAATCGTTTGACTTCTTCACTGCCTTTGATCATTATGGGCCACATTTGCACCGTTTCTGTCGAATAGGCATGAATTTCAGGTCGGCATTTAGTTCATGTGTGGTTATCGTCAGATCTATGCCTTTCATGTCGGATGTGGTACAGAAAAAGGTGGAAGCGTTCTGTCGGAGAAACATGATGATCTTGTCTCGCATTTCATCAGAAAGATAAGCGCCGATCCGCAGGAGCTTGTTGGGGTCGGTTTCATCGAATACTACCTTGATAGTTTCTTCTTTTTGCGGATAGATCTTGTGAATGTGTTTTGAGACAGAATTGAGGTGCGAAGTTAACTGCTGTAGTTTAACCATTGCGATTAAAAGATCACGAGCTGCTTGTTGGTCACCACGGAGCGTTCGGATTTGGCCGTCGAGTCCAGGAAACTTAACGCAATAGTAGTACATAGAAGAGACTGATCTCATGAAATGTAGCCATGGAGTTCCGAGTATAACGTTATACGGTGCTTTCGCGTCGATAATAGAGAATTTGACCGCTTTGGCAATCCCACAGGCGTACACTAAGATTCAGATCGTTCCCAAAATTTCCTCGGAAAATCCATTAAACCATGTTACCGTGCGGGAGGAAGGTTTTGGAATCGCAAAAATCGATTCCCATTTTATCGAGGGTGTCATGAAAGATTAAGTCAACTGAACTGCCGGTGTCGATTAACAACTTGGTAACTTCACACTCCCCGATTGCTAATTCGACGAAAAGCGGGTCATTGTGAGGTGCGTGCACTCCGACGGCGTCGTGCGAGGAGAACGTGATCTGGTGATTGTTCTCAGGCGTCGTGCGGGGATAATGGACTGAGTCGCCACATGGTGGAGATCCACCCATGATTACGTTAGACCGGGATAGTCGCTCGGTTTGTCGCAGCTGAATCTGGGTCCGTAAACCACTGGATACCCTGTCACGGATCGATGTCGATTCGTCTTGGATCTTCGATGTCTGCAGCCTTCTTCATAGATCAGATGGTTTGTCATGGTTAAGCTTGATCCTAAGGTCATCGATCCTGGAATTAATTTTTTTGCGTAGATCGACGTTTCCAAAGGGTATGTTTTCGCCTTGAATGCTTACGTTGGTGAGTTTTCTGGTCTTGGACGCATCTAGTACAGTCCAGAGGTCTGCTTAATCCGCGATGTTGGCGGGCTCATCTTCGACGGTCGCTGCTTTACGTTTCAGTTGACTGCACAGATCTATAGTAGGATTCGGATGGTCGTTTGTCTTGACTGATTTTCGTTCCAACCGGAGACGCAGATCTTCGGGCTCAGAGGTGGCTTCTTCATCGGTCAAAGAGGTTTGTAGAGAGAAAATCACTTGGACGCTTCGTCGATGACGGGGTTGTCCCTCATCAGCCGACGTATCGTCTTTTTCTTTGTTTCTCTGGGCAGTTCTTTCTCCTATGGCCTCGGGCTCGCTCTTGGATGTTCTCGCCTGGTTACCTTTTCTCCAACTCTTGTTGTTTTTAGGCATGGGTCTGGGCAATTCGACTTTAGCCGTTCCATTACTGTAGGATGTCAAGAGTGCTTCGTGAAGCTGCTTGCACTCACGTGTGTCATTTCCTTTAACCTGGTGGTACTCGCAGAACTTTTTGAGATCGATGGTACTAAAAGGGCCAGCTGGAGTCTCTGGCATTTGTTCTGTGTCTTTGTCCTCGGGTGATGGTGGCCAGTGATTCCATCGTTTCCCGCGTACGACCAGTGCCGACTCTGAGAGTTCATCCTCGTTGAATACATGAAGAAAACCCTTCTTTTGGTTTGTTTTGTCGATAGAAGAATGATGTTTTGGCTCTTGTCGTGAGTCGACGGTTTTTGTCGTTGCAGGTTTTGAAGCGTTCTGCTTGCTGGTAATTTCTCGGGCATCCTCTTCCATTCGGATGAAGTTATTGGAGCGAGCAATGGCGTCATGTAAGGATGCTGTCGGGTTGCGATATAAGTCGTTGCGGAATTTCAAGTGGACATAGAGGGTGTTCATCAGCGCGTCAACGGCTATGCTGTCTGGGACATTGACCTTGTAAACGACGTCTTTGAATTTTTCCATGAAGTTACGGAGCGTTTGTCCCTGCGACTGAGACAGCTTCCAAAGGTCGGAGGCGGTCTCGCTTTGGCTGGTGAACATGAGTAGTGCTTGAGGAAAGCCGCCGACAAGTCACGTAAACCGTTGATAGAGTTCTCAAGCAGGCGGGAAAACCAGTTAAGTGTCAGTCCTTCGAGGCTCTCAACGAAGGGTTGGCAGGATCCAGCGTCTTTCTCAGCGTCAGAGAAGTTAGCTAGAGCTAGGGCTATATTGAATGACCTCACATGTTCGGCGGGATCTGATTCACCGTGGAAGGCTGGTAGACGGATTTTTTTCTGTCAATCAAAGTCGGACGTCGCTGATTCGCCCCGAGAATGGTGTTTCGAGTGTTGCGGCGAGGACTCTATCGATTTGCGGTGCACAGCTTGTGACGCGGTGGATTTTAGTATGGATATCCTAGAGCGATAGCTTAAGCTCTGTGATTTCTTGGATTGTTTGTCGATCTGGGCCATCTCGGTCTCGTACGGCTTCGTCACTCGTGGGATGAACGGTTTGTTCAGCTTCGGTTGCTTCCGGTTGGACCGCATTTTCAGTGTCAAAGAGCTGTCGGCGGACAGTCGGAGGGTTGCCCGTAGGAGCAGTCAAGGGAGCGAGAGCAGCAGCAATCTCAACGAGTTGCATGTTTGTGGCTTTATGCACCTCTCCCTGCTGGAGAAAGCGGGCCATGATTGTATCCATGAAGTCCAACATGGTGGCATTCGGACTGAGGGTGTAATACCCCTGACCTAGGGTACCAAGTCAACGAAAGTCAACGGTCGTGGAACAAGCCAACCAAGTGCTGAAAAGCTTTATGGAGACTTGAATAGAGGTTCAGTCGAAGCAACTGGAGGAGTGGTCGAGCAGAAATCAGTTTTGGGCGAGAAGACATAGCCGTAGCCTCGAATTGGACAAGACCAAGGATGGTGAAAATTCAAAGTTTGCCAATCAAGTAAGTCTTCATTCCAGTCATCTTTATGGGTTAAAATAAGACTTATAGTCGAGACCAAATGGAATTTGGTCGAGCCAAAATGGAGACGGTCCATAGGAAGGTCATTTTTGCCGATATGGTCGAAATGGAGTGGCTAAGAGCTTGGGAAGCCAAAACGAGTTATGGAAGCTTGGTAAAGGAGTTCAAAGGAGTATTTCAAGCAATTCCTCAACTTTTGGAAATGGTCAACTCAGAGGTCAAAAGTCAACAAAAGTCAAAGGAGAGAGAATGGTCCCATTGGTCCACATAAGCGATCCGGCCAACCAATAGGAGCATGCCACGTGGAAGAGACCAAAAACCATCAAACCTGGAAATGATAGGGAATAAATCAAGGAGTCTTATGGTGGAGAAGGAAGTGCCAAAAGATGTTTTAAGAGCTTGGAGACATCAAGATACCTTTTGTCCCATAATGGGCTACAAAATGGTAATGGAGTTTTGGGCCAAGGAATGGGCCTAATTCCTTGAAACCACAGCATCTAAGGTTTGTCTAAGACCCAATAGGAGTATTGGATTGGGCTAGAGCTTAAGGAAAAGAAGTTAAGAGATTGAAGACCCAAAAAGGCCATTTGGGCTTGTTTTTGCCGAAATGTGGAGGAAGGATTTTCGTGGTGGAAACATGCCAGGCACGAAAACTCCCATGCAGTGGTTCATCAGCATCAGCAAGTGGTCTATGAGAGCTAGGGAGACAAGCTTTAGGACTAGAGTTGGTATGTGTTAAGCTTAAAGGCCATTTAGGAGTCAAATCATGGTGTGGTGGCAACTAACCTTGGAGAGCAAGTTTCGAGCTGAGATTTCGTGCACTTAATGGGATCTGGATAGTGGAATTTCTTCTAGAAGATGGGACGTAAAGGAGCTGATTCAAGACATTTGTCCTCATGCATGGATTTGGAGCTTAAAATGGTAACAAGTGTTTCACCAAGTGTTATGAGTTCACACCCACTCCACTGGCTATAAATAGGACCCCTTGGTTGTGTTTAAGAGCTCAGAACTTCCCCAAAGCTTTCTCTCTCAGTCGTTCTTGTAGTTCTTTCTTGAGAGAGAAAGTACCCAAAACCGAGTAAAAACAGTGAGTGTTGTGAGGTTAGTGTAAACCCTTCTTATCCGTGTGTAACCCTTAGTCTAGGAATCCTTAGAGCTTGCTTGGAGTGGTGGTAAGCTTTAGTTGTTTAGTTTAGGTTCCTTTCCTTTCTTTTAAACCCTTACCCGTTACCCTAAACCGTGTAGTCCTTAGGTTTATAGTTTTTCTTTTGGAAGCCGTCTTGCCGTGTGAAGTGTGAGGTGGGTTCCTTGCGGATTCCCTCGTGGGTCTCCGTGTGTTTGTGTGTGGTGTTCTAACTTTGTTTTGCAGGTGGAAGACCTTAACCGTGTGGTTCACCAGCCGGAACCACAATGCGGTTAGTTTGTGTGTGTATGGGGAGTTGGTAAACCCCATACTTGAGTGTTTACTTTCTTTACTGTTTTATCTTGTTTAGGTTGTTAGATTGCTTGTTTGTTAGGTTGTTAGTTTATTGCATGCTTTGTTTGTGTAGTGTAGTTAGCCGCATGTAGATTTGAGTTTCACTCTCTCATGTAGGTTTTAGTTTAGTTTATTTCTTGCATGCATAGTTAGTTTAGGTTAGGTGCATATGGTTAGGTTAACCGCATGTAGATTTGAGTGTCACTCTCTCATGTTGGTCCATATGCTTAGGTTTAGTTGTAGCATGCATAGTTCGGTGCATATGGTTAGGTTTAGCCGCATATAGATTTGAGTTTAACTCTCTTATGTTGGTCCCTATGCACTTGTTTATGACTTGCATTGCTTTGTAGTTTAGTTTGGGGTTTGCATAGAGATTTGAGTTTCACTCTCTCTTATGCCGGGTAGAGTCTAGGGAGTCTTTTTTTTGTTTTTCTTTGTGCCTTGGCATGTTCTGTGTTTCAGGTACTATGGCATGGAGGTCTGAGGCGGGAGCTCCCTCATGCTGGTCGGTTGTACTTGAACCGGAACATGAAGCCATTCCGTGTTGTACGTTCCACATATGGGATTCTCCGGATGTGCTTGTGGCCAGTCTGTGTTGTACGTCCCATGAAGTGGGATTCACCAGATTCGTGCTTGTCATGCAGCCATCTTGTGTTGTACGTCCCATAGGGTGGAATTCTCCGGAATGTGCTTGTGACCGTCCTGTGTTGTACGTCCCATGATGTGGGATTCACCAGGATGTGTTGCGTGTGGCCATCCCGTGATGGATGTTCCTTGCGTTGGAACTCTCCGGTGATGTGCGACCGGCCATGGAGCTAGATTGGATGTTCCCAATTCTCCATGGTGGAGTGACCTTCCTCCATGACTCGTCACCGTGAAGTGGGTCGCTCCCATGGACGAGTGCTGCATGACGATGCGGCCCGGTGGTAGTCCCTCGCGTTGGGATTCCCGGAGATGATGTTTCTCGACCACGTGACTTTGTGTTTGTGGTCGGGAGTGTTCATAATGGAGTGGATAGGGCTCTGTGTTAGGGATCCCGGGGATGTGCGGCTGTTGCCCGTCCTTTGGTGTACTCGAGTCTTTTTTTTAGATCCTTTATTTTTTATTTGTTTTCTTTGAGTCTTAGGATCGAGTCTAGAGTGTCTAAAGTCTCGGGGGCGAGACTTGGGTAGATTAGGTTTAGATTAGGTTTAGTTTAGTTTAGTGTAGTTTAGTTGCATTGCATTTAGGGTAGTTGCATGTTTATTTTATTGCTTTGCATTGTTTGTTTTATTGTTTATTGCTTGCTTGTTTGTAAGCATGGGCTGGGGAGGGTAGTTGTTGTTAGGGAACTCACTGAGTAATCTTGATTACTCATCCCCTCTTCTACTATGCAGGTAACCTTAGGACTGGGGCGTTTGCGGGGTGCGGAGGACGAGGCCAGGCGTAGATTTCCGGTGTTGTTTGCAAAGACCAAGATGTTTCTGTTTTCACTCGCTTTGTTTTTCATGGGTACCCGTTTGACTCGTTTGTTTTCAGTTGTTTTTATTTGGTTTTGTTGTTTTTATTTTAGTCTTTGCTCTGAGGACTTTGGTCGAGTTCCCGACTTTGTAAAATAAATAAAAATGTATGTTTTATTAAAATCCCCGTTGGAACGCTGATATTTAGTTTTGTCCGAACTTTCACAACTCTCGACCAAGGTACGGGTTGGCAAGCCTTAGGCCGAGGTCGAGAGGGGCGGTGTCATGGTCGGACTGGTCGGGACTTGGATGTGTTCTAAGCTCTGGTCGGACTGACTGCGGTGCTGCCAAAACTGTGGCGCTCCCGGGTCGTCCCAAGGGGTTAGTCCGACCTGTGGTACAGTTCGGGGGTGTTACAGAGGGGGTGGTCCGATTCTTCACCCGAGGTGGAGTCTTCATTAGTCATGCAGATCTGGGAACATTGCTTTGGTTTGCCCCATGGTGGGCGCCAACTCTTTGAACCGAGTTTGGTCGAATTCCAGTAAGAGAGACGAAACTCGTCGGTGGGTCAGTTGAAGACGTTTTATTAGACAGTATGACATTTGTCTATATACAAAAGAAGAAGTACACAGTAAGGAAAATGAGCGGTGTCCGAAGAGCTAGTCGGGAAATACAAATTGGCAGAATACAAAGGAGAAAGTGAAACCATAGTTCTAGCCGTCGATTGGTGTGTAGATTCTGGATCTCTCCTTTTCTTATTCCTTTCTTCTTATATATAGTCGCTCAGACCCTTGGTGCCCTAAGTCGGTCCAAATTGTTGGGCCTTACTTGTCGGACTGAGTGTACGACCCGATGGATTGTGTCACTAAATCGAATACCTTAGTCATCTTGGCATTAGTCGACCAAGGCATGACACTTGTTGGCTTAAAGCAGTCTACATCCGAGCCTTATACTTTTAGGCGCCGGCCGAGCCGACTTTGTGATACTCTATGGGCCAGGATAGCTATCTTGTGGGGGATGAAATCCACCTCCTACAACGTCCCAACAATTGATCGATGAATGAGACCTTGTTGGTTTTGAATCCCAATTTCCATTAAACCATGGAACCCACGAAATTCCTCTTGGTGTGAGACAAAAAACCCCTCCATTCCAAAAACCCGTCAAGAACTCATCGTCTTCAAACCATAGTAATCGCTTTTGTTATCATTGTCTTCTTTTTCGCATAGCTTTTTAGGACTATAATAATATTTATGTGCTTTGAATAAGAGGAAAAAGACTCTTATACTTGCTTTATATATAAAATAAATAATTATTTAAATAAATTAGAAATATATATATTTTTTGAATTAAATGTTTTCAAATTCGAATTTTATTTAAAAATGTGAATTTTTTGAAATTTGTGTTGTTGATTTTTTAAATATATTTTTTGAAATCCTAAAATTATTTTTAAAACCATTTTTATAATTTAAAAAAATAATAACATTAAGCATTTATTTATATATTTATTAGAACCATAAACTCCACATTCCAAAACTCTACTATACCCTCAACTCTAAACCCTAAGTTTAGATTTGTTAACCATAGGGTTATTAAATGTCTTTTTACCTCTTTAAAAGAGAGAGTAAAAGTGGTTAAGATAAACATGAAAGTTGATATTAGAAATGTGATATTTTAGAGTATTTCTCAACATTGTTTTATAAAATTTAAAAACAAAATAATACAAACGCTTTGAACTCTGTATGATGTCCGGTAAAGTATAAATTATTTGGCATACATTTTGCACAATATATTTTGATTTTTTTTTAAACACGTACTTTTTGATACAGAAATTATAATCACATATGATTTATATTTGAAGTCAAAGAGGAAAGTGTTTTCACCATGTGAAAAACATGAAAAAATCTCTAAAACGTTGAACTCCAAATGCTTTCCCGCATTTTGAATGAAAGTTCAATAATATATATAAAACATTAACTTACAAATATTGACACATTTATATGAATCTTGCAAAGGAAAAATATCTAAAACGTCGAACTCCAAATGCTTTCTCACATTTTGAATAAAAGTTCAATAATATATATATATATATATATATATAACATGAACTTACAAATATCGACACATTTATATGAAACTTGTAAATGAAAAAATATCCGCGTTTTAAAAGCGCGTATCAAAATCTAGTAAGAACTTATATCTTGATTCATTGTATTTTGGTTTGGTGAAGTTGGATCTTGTTTTGCTTGACGTGGTAGTGGAAGTATAAGAGTTTATATCCTGTTGTGTTTGATAGTTGCTCATTGATGATACTTATGTCCTAAGTAAAATGGTTGGATATTTGTCTTTCATGTGCTCTGACTTCATTCATGTTAAGTTTTGGTCTTTAGTTATTGACTGTATGATCACTAACATCAATTTAACAAACAATTATTATGTCATTTCAAGCGTTCATGAGAGGCTTAAGCATAGCCGGAGTTTGAACCTCTGGTTTATGGCTTATTACTAAAGCAATATTTGACATGGGAGGCTTAGAGTGTGGCTGGTATTCATGTTAAGTGACTGCATGACTCAACCACAAGAAACATAAGATTTGATGTAATAGTATCCACATGTACATCACTAGAACATATACACATGTACATCACTAGAACATATACACATGTACACATATTTTTTTGTACATCCACATGTACACTTTTTGTTTAATTTAACTAGGTTATTACTTTCAGACAACATATTCCTCTCAAAGACAACATTTTTTGAGATATCAAAAAGTGAAAAGCAAAAATGACATACATTTACAAAAAGTTCATATAGTTTGTGGCAACACCGTATCTATATTATCAAAACCGAAGTACAAAACAAAATTAACCTTATTTTCAATAGATTTATTACATTTTTTATTTTCATATTTTCATTTTTTTAACTATTCTATTAATTGATAAGTACAAAACAGAACCTACAAAATTTAAGTGTTATATTATATCTTTTACATTCTTTTTCACTCTTTCAAACTACTTCATTAATGGGAGAATTTCAATTTACTACTTTTGTTGTACCACTTTTCATTTTTACCTTCATTAAATAGATATTTTCATAAAGACCATTTTCTAAGAGGCATTTTTAAAAAAAAAATAATTAGAATCCTAAATTTTACATTCTTAAACCCTACCCCACCCTACCCGTACCCCTCAACTCTAAACCCTAGGAGGCGTTATTGGTTCGTGTACTTTAGAGTATTTAGAAATCCATATAGTATTTACAAATCAATGTAAAATATATTGATTTTTAAATCTAACATATAAATTTTAATTTGTATTTACAAATCCGGAGGTTTTCCCTCGGATTTGAGTCTTTGTATTTTTAACAAAGAAATCCAAGCAAATCTATTATGAAATCAAATCCATTAGTAAATCCGGATGATTGAATAACACCTGATTTAAATTAGAATTTATAAATCATGAAACCAATAACACATGATTTCAATATGAATTTTAAAATCATAGAACCAATAACACTTGATTTAATTTAGATTTCCAAATCCATTAAAATGCAAGAACCAATAACCCCCACTAAAGTCTTAGATTAATTAACCTATGGTTATAAGTGTGTTTTTTTTCCTTTAAAAAATAAGGGTAAAAGTGATTAAGGTAAAAATGAAAAGTGTTACAAGAAAAGTGGTATTTTGACAATTTCACTTCACTAATTGTATTTACCATAAATATTCGTCGTCATTTATTTTACGTGTTAAACATAAAAATTTCACATGTTTGAATGAAATTGTTTCATTAGTACAATAATTCAAACCGGTTAACCAAGAATTATAGTTTGTTTACATAATGAACATTCAGTTACACGTTTGGATACAGTTCGGTTTTTTGGGTATCGGTTTTTTGGATTTTAAAATTAAACTTTGTTTAGATATTATAAATTTTTGGACAGAATTCGAGTCGAAATCATCCGTAATCCGGATAGTTTTGTAGAAACCTTAAAATATATAAATAACCTATATCTATATGTTTAAAAATGTTATTAAACAATTTATAAAAAAAGTAAGAATTAATTCTGCAGGGGCGCGGGTCAAGCTCTAGTATTCCAAGAAAACAGAAATCACCCAAGAAAAACCTCTAAACATCTGATATATTGTTGCTTTCAAACTACATCTATAAAGACATAGCCTTATCAAAAAAGAGCAGCTCAAAATTCCTCCAACGACAGATGAGTACAACGCCTTTTAACGCTATCCACATATTCACGAAATGCTACCCACATGTAAAGTGTAAATTAACTCTAGTAAGACAGAAAAGGATAAACTTGCTTTGCACCAAAACCTTATAGAGTTAACTAAAACTACTGCAATATACACATTGTCAATGGCAAAGCTAGTATCTTGCTATTACGGGATCTCCACAGCCTTATGATAACCCTATTGGTGACCATTATCTTATGAAATCTGTCCAAACTAAGCTTAAACACGAAAACCATCAACCTTTAAGCTATAATAGAATGTGTGTTCGTATTACTACAAAATAGAGGTTAACAGAGGAACTTACAAAAGCGACAGAGCCTTTCTCCATAGTGTCGAAGTGTCCAAATTCTCCATCAGAATGGAACGATCAAAACTCGATTAGGTCTCTGATAAAGCATGACAGAGACCATGATTCAAGTGGATAAATATCAGGAAGGAGGTGAAGGAAAGCTCGCGTCGGTTGCGGCAGTGACTGCGGCGGTTATAGTCGTAGGCTCTTCTTCTCCGATACACCCATGTGGTGATCTTTATAAAAAGTTGTTTGTTACCTTTACACTCTCTTAACATCTCATCCGATATGAAAGAACCGCCGCAATGGAATGAGACTTTTTTAGAATCGCCGTCGAGACCATAAGCATCTTCTTCCATGAATTCTCGGACCGGTTACTTAAGGGCCAATTCTCTCTCGAATAGACCAGTTTTAAGTTTTGTCACAGAAAGAATGCCCAGGGAAAAAAATGGAGAAAAGGTCAAAAAAACAATTTGTACCATTTATCATTTTTATTTTAATTACTTTTATTTTTATTTTTAAAAGAAAAAAACACATTTATAACTTTTGATTTAATTAATTTAAGACTTAGGATTTAAAGTTGAGGGTGAAGTAGGGTGGGATAGAATTTAGAAATGTAAAATTTAGGATTCTAATTAATTTTTTTTTTTAAATTACCTCTTAAAAAATAGTATTTATGAAAATGTCTCTGAAAGTAAAAATGAAAAGTTTTACAACAAAAGTGGTAAACTTAAAATTCTCCCGAAAAAATGAGCATGTTTCATTAAAAAAGCAAAATAATTTTATACTCTAAATATATAAATAGAAATATAAATAAATAAAAGTTTTTATTTTTTTTGAAAAATTGTGGTTAAAAATAAAAATAATTATAATTTTTTATAGTTTTGAACTATATGTTTTAAAATTCTAACTTTTTTATATAAAAAATTTTTGAAATATTTTTTTAATATTTTATTTCTTTTTCAAATTTTCTTTTAAAACTCAAAAATTATTTTGAAACTATTAAAGAAAATTTTAAACTTGTCTTGATTACTTTTTTTTTAAACTTCACTCCCAAAACTCTACCACTTAACTCTAAACAATAAGTATATATCAATTAACCTTAAGGATATAAATATATATTTACATATTTAACGGAATATTTTGGTTATTTTGACCCTTTGAAGCTATATTTGTGACAAAAAAGAAGTTTTGAGGCTATCATAAGGTATTTCTCATTACTTAACAAACCATTTAAAGAAAAAATCAAAATATTTGTGATTAAAATGCAAATTTTGCAAAGAAAATCCTTCAAAAAATAAGAATGAGATATGAGGAAAAGGATTATCTACATAAAGAAGAGAGAAGAATAGTGGGATCCACTAATTATAGTATAGTTAACCTAAACTAAAATGGAACGAAGTTTCACGTCCAAAAAAGGGAACAAAGTAGAGAAAAATGTGCCTAGAGTAAAACAATGTTCTATAGTGTAATTACAAACTCAATTACTGTTCTAGAATGTAATATTCTCTTAGTTATTAGTAATTAGGTATTGATCTATGCGTTGCACATGTTTTGATTTATGGTTAAATTTAATGAAATATATAAAATAAGTAATCTTTTATTGAAAACTTTAAGGAATAAATATTTGTTTTCACATAAATTTTGGTTGGTATTTATGTTTCAGTGATCATACTGCATAAGTAGTTATTAGCAACTTTGTACATAGGGCTAGAGAAAACCCGAGACCCAAAATTTCAAATCAAACCCAACCCCGAAGAAATATAAATTAGAATGAAATATAATAAATTTGAAAGTTGAATCAAGCCAATCAAGTCGATGACACTGTCATACACTCTATTATGCTCTTAATTTAGTATTTGTATTAATTTTCTATATTTTTCTTCTTGTTCAAAACATATTATAATGTTTTTGTGGCCATTTAGTGATGTTTGTGTTGTCAACGTAGGGTCCCGAAATTTTTGTGTGCATTTGTTATCATCTACATGCTTTTGTTTGCATGATCTATTTATCTTTAAATGATCTCTAACTCGACTCTATATATTTCTTTATATTTTCTCCTAAATAGAGAAACTCTATTAAAGTGATGAGTTTCTCCAATGTGTGACTCTATTATAGAGTTCATTTAAAAGAAAAATGTATTGGATGAATTTTCAGTCTCTATATTTGGTGACAAAAGAACCTTATCTCTATATTTACCTATAAACACACAAAAACTCTGTCACAAAATCATACATTGGAACAAAGTCATCTCTATATAATTTTCTCTTTTAAAGGAAAATATAGAAATGAATATAAGTGAGTTGGAAATGATCTTAATTGTGTAAACGATGGAGAACATTGTATTAATTTAGAGGTAGTGAAACTATTAATACCTTATGCAATTTAATACTTATTTGATTACTGTAGCCACAAACATATATGTGCATGATGAAGACCATGTTTCTGAATCTTGACTGTGTGAATAGTAGTTTATGAAAATAACTTGTTAATTAAAGTTTTGTGGTGGCTAAATCTGAAATAAACAATAAATTCTATTAGTGTATATATGTTGTAATAGAACTGAAGAAGACATAATAATTAATATTCTTTTTGTAATTTCATTTTAAGTATACGAAATTCAATATCAAATCTATAATTTGGATTCTTGTTTTCTCTTTTTCTATAATTATTTAGTTTTTTCACTTTAGATTTACAAGTATAGTAATAAAGTTTTCAAGAAAATAAATATGTATACAACCTAAACTATACTTTTCTGTATAAAACAAATTATTACATATAAGTGTATATAAGATTTGAAATAAATACAAAATTAAATATTTATATTTACATTAAATAATAGAAAATTATTCCTAATTTTATTTATTTTCAAATTATTTGCTTCTCTTTAGTAACAATAGAGACTTTTTTATTAAATTGATTCAGTTTTAAATAATTTTCCAAGTACATTGTTTCTTGATGATAAATTTCCATTATAACAACTTAACTTAAAATGAATTATAAGAAAAATACAACAAAGTAAAAAAAAGAAAATATAATAAAATGATACATGAAACTTGATTTGTTTGACCAAATACATAAAAAGATCAGTTACAATGACAATAATAATAAAAAAGTTTAATGACCAAACACTAAACAAATATCAAATATTTGTTTGATTTTCGTATGACCAAACACATATAAAACCCAAATACGACAACATCCTAATTTCTTGTGATTGTTCATAAAGAATGTGATAACAATAAAACACTTCCGAAAATTTATAATAGATAAATATTAGTAACAAAAAAAATTTTGAATTTATTTTAAGGGAAAAAAAGAGACATCTATTGATATTAAAATAATAGGAAAATGAAAATGTAATATTCATATATTCTAAATTTTAAAATATTACTTGAATCTAAGTGTTTTGGCTTTTTATAAAAAAAAATATTTCTTGTTTCTTTTAACTTTTGTTCTTCTCGTTCTTTGCATTTGTTGTTTCCACTATTGTATCCATGAAAATTGACTAAACAGGAAAACGAAAATTCAAGTATTAAATTTCATTATATAATAAATCTACAAAGCATAATATATATTACATTTACTTTTATGTGTTTATGAATCTTTATAACTTTGATAAGTACATTGGATTTCTCCTTTTTAACTTTTATCTCAAATAAATAAGTTTTGCCTAAACTAAATGCACATTTTTGGAAATATCTTCCAAAACTTGTTTATGTGAGTTTATTTTGAACTGTTAGCATCATTATTGATAAAATTTATGATAACACAAATAATATGTATTATTATACTTTTAGTTTATATGGCTTATTTTTTAGTAGTTTCTCTGGTCATCTCTAGGTCATCTTCACCAAATATAACAAAAGTTGGAGAATCATTTCCATCATCTATTATTACTTATATGAACCTACATAGAGTTAGTTTTAAACATTAATAATATATCAATACATATTGATGTTTTTTTTTGGTAACCATATATTGATAATATATTTATTTAATTATATATTAGTTTTAAATACAAATATATATATATATATATATATATATATATTTATAGTACACAACAATTCTTTTTTTGTTAATGCCGGTTAATTATGTTATTACAAACTATAAGAAACATTACATAAAAAATTATCGCCGACACTTCTACATTTTATGAGGATTCACATCTCGCTACATTACCATGAGTTGTTATATAAGATCCATGTCATATGGTATTCTTTGCACAATGCTAAAAATCTCATATAAGTCTTCTCTCCGATAAACTGATAATTCACTTTCTCTCGAACTCGAAACCAAGAAATCATAGTGTAACAACATTAATTCTTCGTCAAAAAAACTACTAGACCAATGACGCTTCCACTAAAAATTAGTTATTGATAAGAAAAAATAATAAGATTATTTTCACAATTCTCTTTTTAGAATTTTCTAAATAAAATTTTCTTATTATATAATTAGTTTTCTTTAAAGTTTTTTATTAAATAACTCCTGGTATTTTAATATTTGTTTTAAAAAAAATTTAAATACTGTTTTCTTTTATAATTATATTTTCAGGATTTTAAAAAGTGAAATTATGATTTCTTCAAAACTAAAATTACTTTCATATAGTTTTTAAATTTATTTTATTAGGATTTAGAGAATGGAAAATTACTATCAACTGTTTTAAAATTATTTTATATATTTATGATTTTTGAAACATGTTACAATCTTAAATTATTTATTTTCATGTGTCATGATCATATCAGTTATAAACTTTAAAAACCAAGGTTTATATAATAAGAATAATTATGTAAAGCCTTTAAGTTTGCCTTAAGTTTATGATTTTGTAAAAATAAAAATACCTATCCAATAATTTTATATTTATAAGAAAATCAGTATTAAATATTTATAAGAACAATATAATCTTGTAACTATTTTTGTTTATAAGGAAATGTTTTATATTAAACCGATATCTACTAAATTTGTTATATCTCAAACCCATATTTTTTATTTGACCATGCAAATAAGATTATTTTATAAAAGGAATAGCATAATTAAAATAAACCTATAGGTTTTAAATTATTTTAATCATTTGTTTTCATTTAACCTTTCAAATATGAATATTTAAAAAGGAATTCTACAATTAAAATAAACTTACAAAAATTTATTTTACAATTCTCTTTGGTTTAATATTTTTTTAACAGGAAGAATACTATTAAATTTTTATAAGAAAATAATTTTGTAGATATATTAATTTGTAAAGAAATGTATCTTAAAGTAATGTTTTGTATTTTTTAATTATCTTAAACCCAAGTTTAAAAAATAAATACTTTTATTAATAATTAATTATATTGAAATATTTATTTATTTACAGTTTCTGTTTAAGGCTTTAAAAATAAAAAAAATAACTTCTTAAATTATTTTGGTTTAAGTTTTCTTAAATTTAAAAATTGTTATCTAACACATGTGACAATCTGAAATATGTAATTACCATGTGTCGCGATCATGTTAATTACCAACTTTGAGAGCTAAGCATTATGTAAGAAAAAGCTAATCTTGTAATTACTTTTGTTTATAAGGAAAATGTTTATCTTGAACCAATGTCTACTAATTTTCTAATTATTTTTAACCCATATTTTAGGGAAATTTTTCGAATATAACTCAAAATTTGATTTTTAATGTAAGTGTACCCCCACATTCTATCAAATGTAAAAGTAACTTAAAAGCCTACTGAAATTATAACAAATCCTCTGTGACCAAACAAAAAAACATGTATTGAGTTTTACCGCTATAAATCTCCCAATGTGAGAAGACTTCCCTAGAAATCTTCACAAAAAAATCTCCCTAGAAGTCTTCTTTCTCGTACAATAGATCTTAAAATAATTTAAATTTTTTATAAAAAATATTTATGTGGGAGAAAAATTAAAATCATGTAACTATAAATATTTAAATTTAAATTTATTAAAATTGAATTATCTTCAACATAGATGAGTGAATGTAGATTTAATCATGATAGTCTATGAATTAGGTTTTGGTAACATATGTTGTAGAATTTTTGGTATTTTAAGGGTTATATTTTGACGAAATACAAACAACGTCAAAATATGAAATAGTACAAACAAAAAATACAAGGACTCAAGAGGAAATAGTTGAAGTTACTCTGAAACTTCAAGAAGCCTACTTGAATGAAAAGGAATACTGGAAACAAAAGAGTCGAAATATCATATTAAAACACATTAGCAAACATAAAACTCAAGATAAAAAGAATTACCGGAGAAGACTTTATAAGAAGTCTTCTGTAAGTCTTCTGACATAAGACTTCTTAAAAAGTCTTTTCCGTTTAGCTAGAAACATTACTAAATATGAATGTTTGTAACCTCACAATTATCTGCAATTAAGTTATGAATTTCACTCAGAAGTCCTAATATTGACTAATACACTTGAATTAACAAGAAAATAGTATATATTCATTTTAAGTTTTGTGAAAATTGAAGTTTAATAAAGATTCACGTAGAAAAAGTCTTCCATTTAAGTCATTTTTGCAATAAGAAATTTATGAAAGAAGACTTGAAGTCTACTCTACAACATATATCTTGATAAGTTTTCTTTTGTACATACTAGCTTACTTTTGAATTTGAAAAATTCTCGAAATTCTCAAAAAAAAATTTTAGAAAAATTTTCTCGGATAAACATGTTAGTTTTACAATTGACTGAATTTTATCATATATTTAACTTTTTATAAAAGATTTCTCGGGAAGTTTTCCAAGAGAAGACTCTAAAGAAGTGTTCTTTTCTATTAAATAAAATCTTCTCATTGTAGCAAGAAAGCTGTTTAGGTTACTTTTGTCGTTGATTATATTTGACTTTTGTCATAGAAAACTTCTTAAACCAATAATTTTTTTTATTGAACTTTGTAGATAATATTCTATAAAAAGAAACACTACAATTAAATAAACTTATAAGAGCTTTTTAAAATTTCTCATTGGTTGAATAATTTTTAATTTAAAAAAATATTAAATAATTATAAAAAACATTTTGTAAATATTTAGTTTGTCAGGAAATTTATATTAAAAGAATGCTTTTTATTTTGTAAACTCACGTTTTAAAAAAAAGAAGAAATACTATTATTAAATTGATTTATATTGAAATATTTTGTTTTATTACAGTTTTTTGTTTAAGAATTTTATAAAAAATAAAACTATTTTTTAAAATTTTCTTAGTTTTAAAAAATATTTTTTATTTAATACATGTCATATATAATTGTCTTGTTAATTAGTAACTTTGAAAACGAAACTTCTTTAGGAAATTGTCAATAATATAACTTTTCTTGTACTATTTTTCAAAAATACCTTAATCACTTTTACCTTTGTTTTTAAGAGTAAAAAACACATTTTATAACCCTTGGATTAATTAATATAATACTTAGGGTTTAGAGTTAAGGGGTAATGTAGGGTGAGGGTAGGATTTAGAAATATAAAATTTATTATTCTAATAAAAAAAGGGGAATTTTTAAAAATACCACTTTCATTGCACCACTTTTCATTTTTATCTTCATTAAAGAGACATTTTCAAAAATACCACTTTATAAGGGGCAATTTTTTTTAAAATTAATTAGAATCTTAAATTTTAAATTCCTAAATCCTACCCACACCCTACACCACCCCTTAACTCTAAACCTAAAGTCTTAGATTAATTAACCCAAGGGTTATAAATGTATTTTTCCCTTTTAAAAGACAAAGATAAAAGTGATTAAGGTATTTTCGAAAAGTGGTACAATGGAAATGGTACAATGGAAGTGGTATTTTTGACAATTTCTCTTAAAAAAATAGTATTTTTGAAAATATCTAGGGCAAATCTCTCAAATAACTCCTTTTAAAGTTTTTATCACAAAAATAGCCTTCAAGAACAAAAATGATCAAACTAACTTTTTTCTATTTTCAAAAAATTAATTTTTATTTTTATTTTTTAATTCTAAACCCCACCCCCAAAACCTCATCCATAACTCTAAACCCTAAATCTAGATTAGTTAACCCAAGGGGTATAAATGTATATTGATAATTTTGTTATCTCTTTAATAAAGGTTATTTTGATCATTTTTTTCCTTAAAGGTTATTTTTGTGACAAAAACTTTTTAGAGCTATCTTAGGGTATTCCTCAAATATAAAATATCTATTTAATGAAGATAAAAATAAAAAGTGGTACTTTTTTTGTTGGAGTTATACTAAAACTGGCCAGTATACTGTCAAATCAGGTTACAAGGTGGCTCGTCATCTCCTGAGGAAGGATAACGAGAGCTTAGTATGCGAACCTGGTATAACTGATCTCCAAGCTTATGTTTGAAAAGTCAAAGCTCCTCCCAAGATGCGTCATCTTATGTGGCAGTTGATAACATGACATGTCGCGGTTACTCGAAACCTGAACTACATGAATATGCAATGTGATGATATCTGTCCAAGGTGTGGAGAGCCGGAAGAAACTGTCACTCATGCTATTTTTGAGTGTCCTCCTGCCTTGCAAGTCTGGGCATTATCCTCGACGCCTTCGAGATAAAATATTTTTCCATTACCTAGTATTTATGTAAATATGGATTATCTTTTTTGGCGGAAGGAGAATCTTATTGCATCTACGTCACATAGAGATCCATATCCATGGATAATTTGATATATATGGAAGGCCAGGAATAATAAACTTTTTAGGGGGATTGATAGAGACCCTATGGAGTTGGTAAGATTTGCAGAGAGTGAATGTCTTGCTTGGTTTAGTGCTAATGATAATATTGGCCAGAATCCGCAAGTACCTTATATTGTTGAGACTCAGACCATATGTCTAGAGAATATTTGCATAGTGGATGGTTCTTGGACCGATGCTGATCAGTATAGCGGTTGTGGTTGGGTGTAGAAAAATGTTGACGGGAAGATAGAGCTTATGGGGACGAGAAATTTGAGGAAGCGCGAGACATCTCTTCAATTCGAGCTCGAAGCTTTTAGATGGACGCTAAAATGTATGCTTCAATACTCGTCCTGCCAACGATTTGGTACGGATTGCAAGGACCTTATCGCAATGATATCGGATCCGCAGGCTTGGATGCGTTTTGCAACGGAACTGAAGGCTATTAAAACCATTATGATCTGCTTTCCGGAGTTTGAGTTTTGTCATGTTCTCAGGGCTCACAATGGAGTTGTTGATGCTTTGGCCAAAACTGCTCGTACTTTTCATAGAGATTTATGTTTTGTTGGTAATTCTATTCTGGTCTGGCTTCCCAGACCACCTCAAATTTGAGTAATAGAATTATCGTTTGATGTCAAAAAAAAATGTACAGCAAAAATGGTAAACTTGAAATTTTTCCAATTTTTTTTATGAAAGAAAGCCAACTTTATATAATAAGATTTCGAAGAAACCAAAAGAAACAATAATATCTAAAGTAAAGATGGGGAAAGCGAAGCGATACTGGCTACTGAAAACAGAGCCAAGCGAGTGGTCATGGTCAGACCAAGAAGCGAACGGCCGCATCAGCAAATGGGACGGGGTCAAGAACAAACAAGCCCAGAAGAATCTCAAATCCATGACTTTAGGCGACCTCTGTTTCTTCTACCACTCCGGTACAAAATCGAGATGCGTCGTGGGTGTGGTGGAGGTGGCTCGTGAATGGTACGCAGATGATGATGACGGAGAAGGTGCGGTCGACGTCAAAGCTGTTGGAGAGATGAGGAGATTTGTTGAATTGAAGGAGATGAAAGGAGAAAAAGGGATTAAGGATTTTGTTTTGTTTAGACAGCCGAGGTTGTCTGTTGTTCCAGTGGATGATAATGTTTGGAAAAAGATTTGTGAATTGGGAGATGGGTTTTGTGGAGATGGTAAGGAAGATGGTGAGAGCAGCAACGAAACTTGAATTGGTTTTCTGGTGGATTTTGAGATTGGTCTTAGTTGGATCTGTTATGAGGAATGATTAAGACTCTAGTAACGCCATTGATGTTCTTCTATGTTTTTATTTATTTCTAACGGCATCAAGTCGTGAATTGTTAACCTAATTATGGTCTAGGGTTTTGATCAATTAGGTGATTGCGTTGTCGTGTGACTCCATCGATGTTTCTTCTTTGTTTTGTGTACTCTGTGATGCATTCTATCGAGCATATGGCGTGCAAGGAACAAAGTGAAATTTGTCAAAGAAAATTCAGAAATATCCAAAATAATCACTTGTTTTCCTTATGTCGATTTAGAGTATTTGCACCAAAAGATTATCGAGTAATTAGCTAAATATCTTCAATAATTTTAATGATTTTGTTGCCCTTATTGCTACTCTAACATTAAAAGTTAAAACTTTACCAAAAGATCATCTATATAATCTTTAAGTGTGATTTGATTAGTTTTATAACCTTTTCTTTTGCAAAATCTTTTTTCACTTTTTTTATGTGAGACATAGTAACTACACATATACACACACTTTAGCATGTAGACACTTCCAAAATGTTTTTAATTTTCAAAATGTTCATATTTCTTTAAATCATATTTTTCTCTCTTCCAATCTAAAAGTCATCTTTTTTTTTATTATTTCTTATCATATAACCCAGATATCATACCAAAATAATAGATTCACAAAAAAGAAATTCTACTTTACTTCTTCAATTCTAGGAAAAACTGAAGAAGAAGGACTTGTCTTTCATTTTCATAGCATTTCTTATATTTTGGTATCATTTTTCATTTATTTCTCTTCGCACTTGTATAAATCTGATAACATCTTGCATGCTTGATAAATTTAAGGAATATTTTATTAGTCAGATGAATTAATGTCACTTTAACATAATCTTTTAATATGCCATAAAACCGATAATATCAAACATAACAGGATCAATATAAATTGGACACTCAAAAATTTGATTGTCCATAGCCTTTCCGAGTTGAAACCCAATATAGACAACATATGGTTTTGATTCATTTTGTTATAAAGTTATCTTTTGGATTCATTAAAAAATGTTAACTTTTTGATTAATTTTTTTTGAATCTGATTCTTGTTTTCTTGATAGAAAGATTACGTCCATGATGATGATGAGTACTATCAGAATTGAAGAAGAATAATTTGTCTTTCATCTTCATAGCCACTTCATATATTTTGGCATCCTTTTTCATTTATTTATCTTCACACTTGTATAAATCTGATAACATCTTGTATGTTTAATTAGCTAGTTGATTTGAGGTCACTTTGACACAACCTTTTAATATTCCCGATAATATTATATATACATATACTAAGTAACTTGGACACTCAAAAATATGATTGTCCAAAGTCTTTCCAAGTTGAAACCCAATATAGCCAACTTAGCAATAACGATTAAGTAACTTCTTAAAGGGATACACTTTTAAGTGTAGTCCATACAATATCGATAAATGATGATTAGATGAACCTGTTGAGAAGCTCATTAACAACTCTGTTAGTTAGTCTGCAAGTGTCGACAAAAAAGATAATATGAAAGTTAGCAGGGTTCTCACTTACTCCAACAATATACTCCTTCCGTTTCGTTTTACTTGTCGTTCTAGGTTTTTACACGCAGATTAAGAAACCATTTAATTTTACATATTTTCTAGATAAAAACACAATTTTCTATACACCTAACCACATTTCAACCAATAAAAAAATAGAATAACATATAAAACTAATAAATTTTGCATTGAAATTATAAAATAACAATTATTTTAAAACAAAAAATTTTCTCTACACGATAACTAAATCGAAAACGGAGGTAGTATAAGTTAGTTTGTATTTCATTTCATATTTACTCGTTATTTGAACAAATGATCGCTAAGTTGTTTTATAAAGAGTTAATATATAAGTTAGTAGGATTACATTTCGACTTATCCAAACACTTTAAATGTTTGTTGGTATTTAACTTCATATTTACTAGCTATGTGAAAAAATGATTTTAATGATATTTTATAAAGAGATATCTAAAGTTTTCTATGATTATACTAGTGAATGATTAACTTAAATAGTTATTGTCCAACCAACATTAATATTGATTGGTCCAACATACAAACATTAATTATAATACAAATAAATAAAGAAAATATTTAATATAAGCGGTTCAAATCCTAATACGAAAAAGAATATTACTATTAGTCAATTGAAATGGTCAAATAATATGTTATCTTATTTATCCAAGGAAATTTTAGTATATGTGTCTTAACATAAACGTAAATACCAACTAAAATATTGGTCATATGGATCCCCACCACTGGTTTCTTTTTTTTATCTCCATCGGTTGCTATAAATTTTCACAAAATAAATGAACTGCGATTCTGTATTTGAAGAAGAAGAAGTCTTTCATCTTCATAGCCACTTCTTACATTTTGGCATCATTTTTATTTATTTCTCTTCACACTTGTATAAATCTCATATCATCTTATATGTTTGATTAATTTAGTGCATATTTCACTCATCAGATGATTTAATGTCACTTTGACACAATCTTTTAATATTCCTCAAAACTGGTAATATTAAACTTAACAGGATGCAATATGAATTGAACACTCAAAAATTTGATTGTCCACAGTTTTTCCGAGTTTAAATCCCCTATAGCCAACATAGGGTTTTGATTCTTTTGTTATAAAGTTATCTTTTAGATTCATTCAAAAAAATAATTTTTTTGGTTAATCTTATTTGAATCTGATTATTGTTTTTTGATAGGAAGACTACGTGCATGATGATGGTGAGTGTTAGGGTATATTTCGGTGGGATATTTTTTAGATACTACGGAATCGAAAATACACGAGATTCAAGAGAGAATTGAGACGAAAGAGATATTATATTGATGTATTGAGCACGAACTACAAAATTTGGTGTATCAACCCTAATTCTAGCCGCCTAGCTCTATTCATATTATAGCTTGGTCGTAGGCGATTGCTAGGTCTAGGTCTTCCATATTTGGAAATATGGAAGAATCTCTTTTAACAAAAATCATCCATTTTGCTCGGAGGCAGGAATAGAGCCGGAACTTGAGCAGGAATTTCTCCAAGCAGGAGTTAGAAGGCTGGCGTCCAGCTCGGGAGCTGGAGTAATGTCTTCCCGGATTACTTTGCCCCAACATTTTTCACCTTGTCTTTCGATTTCGTGTACCGAATTTGGGATATAACCAGCACTTAGGTCTGACCGGAGTCAATCCTTCTCAGCAGGTCTTTTTGATCAGGACGTCTATTCTGTAGTATCTTTGTTCCGGATTTGCTTAGGCATGAACAGTGTCTAAACCGGGAGGAGAAGTATTTCCCGAAATTAGACATGGGTCTAAGGGAGTTTCTCAGGCTTGAAATCTGGCCAGATTGATTGATCCGGCAGGACTCAGGGTCTTGGTCTTGCATTTCAGTGGTTGCTAAGGTTCAAAGCCTGGAGCTTTGCTTAGCTTTCTGTCTTGGGAGGCATTCGATCCGTTTTGAACGGTATATACACTTCAGATGGTGTTTTACTTTTCTGCAAATTTCTGATCTGGAGCAGGGATGCTTCTTGTCTCCCGTGACGCTCCCTTGCCTTTATGAAATTGGAAAATGTTTGTCTGGAGATTATGGTATTCTCGTTTGGAGACTAGGAATCTTATCCGCGAGTTGGAAATATTTGGGTGATCTCGCTTTTACTTCCGAATATCTTCTTTCCTTATCCATAGGGGTAGTCGTTTAGATCATTCCTCAATTCATATCTCTTACCTTCCAAGCGGGGCCGATTCGATTTTTGAAATCAAATTTCCAAAAAGATATTTTTCTTTATCTTTGGAACTAACTGAGAGGCTTCCCCGAGAATATAGCAACGGCTCCAGCTCTTGTTTCTTTTTAAATAGCGTTTTCTCCCTTTGCTTTATTTTTGTGTCCTTTTCTTTAATACCGACGATTCACGTTCTCAGTATTTCTCCTTCTTTTCTCTCGAGTTGTCTAGGGTTTTGTTTCCCTCAGCACTTTCAGGGGTATAAATCGGTCCTCCTTTTTCTTATTCCCCGATGTATTGATCAGGAGAGACAAATTATGTCGAAGCATGCTCTATTTTCTTCTTTGTCGAAAACCGAGAGGGCTAAATCAAAAATGAGGTTTGGGTCCCCAGCGTCAAAGTCCGATAGTTTGTCGGATCCTTTGGATGGATCTGAGGGTAAATTCTTTGCTACAACACCCTAATCTTTTGCTCCTTTTGCTCCCGTTTCGGTGGGTCCTGCTTCAACGGTTAGGGAAAGAGACACTGCAAAGTGGAAATCGAAGTACTCTCTCCCTTCTTCGGGCATTTTCCGGGTTCCTGATCCGTCAGAGAGAGCTTTTAGCTGCAGCCCTGGAGAAATAACAACTTATGAGTTATTCTTAAAACCTGGCTTCAGGGAGGATGTTCCCATTTTGATCACCGATCTCTCCGACTTCTTTGATATTTCACCAACCCAGTTTAATCCTCCTGCCTGGAGGATTATCATAGCCATCCATAATCTTGGAGATCTATAGAGGCTATTCTGTGGTATAAACGAAGTCATTTTTGTGTACCACCTGGCTCCTCTCAACGGCGGTGAGGGGTGATTTCATCTCCGACCTCGGAGTGATCTTTCGATTGTAGAGGAACTACGGAAGGCAGATCGTAGAGCGCTCGTTTTTGGGAAGAAATGAGCTGAAAGATATGCCTTCATGTCTCTGCCCCATTCTTCCTATCATGGAATATGATAAGTAGGTATATTTTGTAGCCCGCGATATTTTTGTGTCCTAACTGTGTTAATCGAAAATGCAGTTGAAACACATCATACTATTCCTGAGGGCGGGAAGATTTTTCTCCAAGCACGTGAACTTCCTTCAGAGCATAGAAAAGTGGCATAGCTGGTTAGCGAGGAGGTGTTGAGGTGCAGTAGTCTGTGGGGTAGGTTTTGTGTTGCTCTAACTCCCGTTTTCAGAGGTGGTTTCCCCGGTTCTGATGGTTTTGTTTTCAGGAAATATGTCGGGAAGCGAAGCGGATGTTACCCTAGCCTCTTTTACAAAAGCGGCGGAGACGGTGTCTACGAAGAAAGGATTTTCCAGCAAGGCTGCCTCCAGAGATGATGTGGCAGTTACCGAAAGTAGACGTATGGCCATTGTCAAAGTGGATCTGTCTTCTTCGTCTCATATGAGGGGATCCAAACCTGGAGGCATGACCACTAGATCGACGGGGAAATCTTCGGAAAGTACGCGTTGTTCAATGAGTTTGTCGACGGTTCTAATGAATCTGAACACTAAAGTTTTCTTCCAGGACCGGACCCTCTTCCCAGGAAAAAAATTCCTCTGAAACAATTCGAGGACTTCAAAATGATCTTATATGGGTAAGAAAACTTGTGTGTCCAAGTTTCTTATACTTCTGAGGTTGTTCCTGAGGCTTTTTGATTTAACCTTACTTTGCAGGCTATGTCTCAGCTTTAACATTTCGGAGAGCAGCTGAAGGTTAAAGATCTGACCGCTGATCAGGGGGAACTGGAGGAAAAGAAGCGTCAGCTGCTGAGGGAGCGGGACCGACATGTTTCCTACGAGAAGGAGGCTCGTGATATCGAGTTGAAGGTTAAGTATGAGGAAGGCATCTCGGCGGCAGCTGCTGCTAAGGTGGTCGTCTTAGAGCAGGAGAATGGAAAGTTAGAGGGGAAGATTCATAAACTTTTGGTCGCAGCGGAGATCTTTGCGGATGAGATGGTTATGGCGATGAGTGGGACTAGGATTAATGCTTGTTGGGAGCTGATGAGAGAGTAGCTTAAACTCCAGACTGATGGATGGGACCTGGCCAAGGAATTGAGACAGTACAAGACTGTGATGTCGGCGGAAGCCAAGCTTAAAGGTTTGCCGCCTCCTAATTTTGAGAATGAGCCAGAGATTCCTCCAATTCGTACAACGGAGGTTGACTTGTCGGCTAACCCTGACGGATCTTCTACTTGAGGGTCTTCCTCTTCCTCAACTTTTTATGGTAATTCGTTTGCTATGCGTTTAGACCGTGTAAGGGCCTTCATGCCTTTATTTTTTTTTAAATTTTGAACAATAGAACTTCATGGCCATTTATCCTAAGGATCCTTGAACTTCTTTTACTCCTTTGATGAATTTGATTTCGTTCCTGCGGAATAGTAGTTTGCAACTGCAGAGGCAAATTTCTCTCGTTCATGTTGGTCCCATATTTCTAGGAGTCCTTTAGTACTGGCTTCATAGACGTATTTTTGAGGCCTTGACGGAACATACCGACTTATAGGAATTCTCACTTCTAGATTTGGAGGTCGTAGTATTAGCAAAGTTAGGGCCCTCCATTCTCAGAATCCCCAGATCCTTGATAACTTGATCAATCGATTCCTTGAAGCTTTAGCGTATCTGGGTTTTTGGAGCCCGAAGACTCAAGAGGATGATGGCTTTATGCATTGGGAAGATCAGATTACTTAGGATGACTCAGAGGTTTGCAATGTTGGAATTCTGGGAGGATTTTCATTCTTGAAAGATCGAGGGTTTCGCGAATTGATGATATTTTCTTGGAGGAATCATCGGTTCCCTCCAAACACCCTGAGGTTTTCGGGGTCTGGCTCCTTGAAAGAGGACTTCTAACGACCCCGGGGTTAAATATCAATGATGCAAGGTTTTGAACCTGTGGTTGGCCTTGAAAGGCCCTGGATATGTTGCTTTGAGGTGTTTTGATAATAAATCCTTAAATTTTTGTTTGGTGAAACCGAAGGTTGTTGTGACCCCTCCCCCGACGATTGATTCTTACCGAGGTGGGTATTATAAGGCTGGAGGATTTTTGAGTTTGGACCCGGTAGGTTTGTCGTAATCTGCCCCCGGAGGTTAGCCCCTACCGACTTTTATTACGAATCCGTGAATTTTTTATTTTGAGCCAAGAGGCTTCAATGTTTTTATCTTGCCTCCCAAATATCTGCTCTTAATAATGCCCTTATTAAAAATCGGAGATTGTGTTATGAACCCGGAGGTTTTGGTATCGTATTCCGCCTTCCCGGAGGTTGGTTTCTGCCGATACTTTAATATATATTGCTCTCTGCCATTTGTAGATAGGCCACTATCAATGTCATATGCTGCACTATGCGTCCGGTAGGAAAGCCATTGTCAGACTTTTATCTCATGCTGTTGTGACTTCAACCCTGACAAGGGTTAGGCAATCACCAGTCTTACCGATCGTTGGTGGTGTGAGTGTACCTAGGGTAGTGACCCAAGTGCCAATCTTACTGCTTTCCACGTCCGGATGAGTAGGAATTTTTGGGTGCTTCCCGACTTTGCACGTTTTTATTTAATTTTTTCTCCATGTATATACCTTGAGGTTTACAGTACTTTGCAAGTGTACTTTATATCTCCTACATTCTTTCTATCACGTAACGTTTTAATGCAGGGAATTGCATATTTCATATTTAGGGTTCATGAAGCTACTTGGCTTGTGGCCTTTCTATAGGGACTAGGTAATTTGACAGCATACTCAGGCTTACGCGGGCCTACTCATGCTTAAGTCATATATCGCATGGGTGAAGGGTTCGACAGGATCAGAAGTTGATTTAAGACATGATCCAGCTCATTTGCCCCTTTAAGTGGATTGGTAATCATGCTGCTCCTTTAATTAATAACTCATATTTTATTAGATAATATTGGTCTGGAGGCGTTGATCATAGATAGGAGTAGGAAACTAAAACGCTTAAAAAAGTATAAAAGTATAAAAGATGTGATCCTGGGATCCCATCAGAAGTAGTAGGTTTTGAGGTGCAGGGCATTCCAGAAGAAAAAGGACATTCCAGAAGAAGAAGAAGAAGAATTTGTCTTTTGTTGTGAATTATTAAGTGAGGATTATGGTTTATCGTTTTGCTATACTTGTATTAATATATATATATTATTTAGTGTGTTTTTAATTTGAACGAGAGAGAAAGAGTAAAAGTGATTGCTATCTCTTATTTCCTCTTGACTCAACATTCATGTAGTATTTATACTACTTTCAATCTGATCAAATAAAGACACCTCATACTATGACTAAGGATGATATAATAAAGACAAGTGTCCTTAGTGATGAATAATCACTATTTACAATACTCCCCCTTGATTATTCATCTTCTATTACGTACTGCCTCGTTAAAACCTTAGTCATGGAAAAACCCTTTAGGAGAAAAACCATGATAAAGGAAAAAGAGTACAGTGACGTAATCTTCCCCTAAGAATAATGGACATAGTCTTTTTTCTATAGGTCACGTAAACTCCTCATTCCGATACCATAGACGTGTTTTCAGAACGTTTTCGTGGGAAGGACCTTTGTAAACAAGTCAGCTGGATTATCGCATGACCGTATATACTCAATGTCCACTTCTTTATTTTTCTCGAGTTCTCGTATGTACAAGAAAAATCTTGGAAGGATGTGCTTTGTTCTATCGCTCTTTATATAACCTTTTTTAAGTTGAGCGACACATGCCGAATTGTCTTCAAATATTTTCGTCGGCTCTTTCATGTCAGATATTCCACTTGCGTCTTGTATGTGATGACTCATTGACCTAAGCCACACACATTCTCGACATGCTTCGTGAAGCGCAATAGTCTCTGCATGATTTGACGAAGTTGCAACCAGAGTTTGCTTCTGGGAACGCCAAGAGATCGCGGTTCCACCAATAGTAAAAACATAGCCGGTTTGCGATCGAGCCTTATGAGGATCTGATAAGTATCTTGCATCTGCAAAACCAACCATACCAAACTCGGGTTTTCTAAAATAGATTAACCCTAGGTCAACTGTACCTTGGAGATAACGGAATATATGTTTGATTCCGTTCCAATGCCTACGAGTAGGATAAGAACTATATCTTGCAAGTAGGTTAGTTGCAAAAGCAATATCAGGTCTGGTACAATTTGCAAGATATAAAAGCCCACCGATAGCGCTCATATAAGGTACTTCAGGGCCGAGTACCTCCTCGCTATCTTCACAGGGTCTAAAAGGATCTTTCTCTACATCGAGAGATCTATTTATCATTGGAGTACTCAAAGGAGTCGCTTTGTCCATATAAAAGCGTTTTAATAATCTTTTCGTATAATTTGATTGATGCACAAATATTCCTTCTCGGAGATGCTCAATCTGGAGCCCAAGACAAAACTTTGTCTTGCCGAGATCTTTCATTTCGAACTCTTCTTTCATATGAGTTCGTGCATCATCAACCTCCTTTTGAGTTCCAATTATGTTCAGGTCATCTACATATACAACAATGATCACAAAACCAGATAACGATTTCTTTATAAAAACGCATGGACATATCGCATTATTCACATATCCTTTTCTCAAGAGATATTCACTTAAGCGATTGTACCACATGCGTCCGGATTGCTTTAACCCGTAAAGTGATCGCTGTAACTTGACCGAACAAATCTCCCTAGATTCTGCTTTCAATGCTTTTGGCATTTCCAATCCTTCAGGGAGTTTCATGTATATATCACTATCCAATGATCCATACAAATATGCAGTCACAACGTCCATAAGATGCATTTCAAGATTTTTCGATGCCGCTAGGCTCATCAAAAATCTAAACGTAATTGCATCCATTACCGGGGAGTAAGTTTCCTCAAAATCAATTCCTGGTCTCTGAGAAAAACCTTGGGCAACTAATCGGGCTTTATATCGTGTTACTTCATTCTTTTCATTTACTTTTCTCACGAATACCCACTTGTACCCAACGGGATTTGTATTCTCAGGCGTTATGACTATAGGTCCAAAGACATTCCTTTTATTTAGGGAGAGTAACTCAGTTTGTATGGCCTTCTTCCACTCCTCCCAATCATGTCTTTTCATACATTCCAGTATGGACCTTGGATCTGGATCATCACTTTCGTGATATATTTCTTTGGACACAGAAAAGGAGAACATTCCATCAACATCTTTTATCTTATTTCTGATCCATAATTTTTCATCTCGGGCGTAGTTGATGGAAATCTCATACTTTTCTGTTCCCTCCTCGTCATCTGGATCCTTATCTTTATTTGGTTCTTCTTGAACCTTTTCGTCTATGCCTTCTTCCAGACATCTTTCAGTATCAGGTTCTTTTAGAACCTTTCCACTTTGCTCAACCAATTTCTTTTTCTTTCGGGGATTTTTATCTTTAGAACCCGCTGGTCTCCCCCTCTTTAACTGAACCCTAGGTTCATTTATTGTGTTTCCATCAGTTTGTCCTTCAGGAACAACAACTCTTGATGGAACATTTTCAACGGGTATATATGACTTCGTCACCCTTCTCGTATCTGTGAACGCATCTTGTAACTGGTTTGCCAAGTTGTGCAAATGCACAATTTTCTGAACTTCTAGCTCTCTTTGATTCGTAGGGGGATCAAGGTGTAACAACGACTGTGTACACCATGTAATTTCTTTAGGAATTTCTCTAATTCCTCCCCCTAACGCTGGAAATTCTTCTTCATTAAAATGGCAATCGGCAAATCGTGCCGTAAACATATCACCAGTTACTGGTTCAAGATATCTTATTATACTTGGTGACGTATAACCCACGTATATTCCTAATCTCCTTTGTGGTCCCATTTTTGTCCTTTGTGGTGGAGCTATCGGAACATAGACTGCACACCCAAAGACACGGAGATGAGATACATCTGGTTCCTGCCCAGATGACAATTGTGATGGGGAGTATTTATTATCTGCACTCGGTCTTAGCCGAATCAGTGCAGCTGCATGCAAAATAGCATGACCCCATACTGAAATTGGGAGCTTTGTTCTCAATATCAACGGTCTTGCAATCAATTGCAACCGTTTTATCAATGACTCGGCCATGCCATTTTGTGTATGAACATGGGGAACTGGATGCTCCACATCGATCCCCGCTGACATACAATAATCATTAAAGGCTTGTGATGTAAACTCACCAGCATTATCAAGCC
Organism: Moricandia arvensis; assembly: GCA_905132765.1. Taxonomy (NCBI): domain Eukaryota; kingdom Viridiplantae; phylum Streptophyta; class Magnoliopsida; order Brassicales; family Brassicaceae; genus Moricandia; species Moricandia arvensis. Next base: position 40,745 of record CAJHQP010001007.1, read on the forward strand.
TTACTTTCTTTATGGCATATTCTGAGAATTGTGTTCTCAACTTTATTATTTGGGCAATGAACTTTGCGAAAGCCGTATTTCTTGTCGTCAAAAGACAGACATTTGACCATCTACTAGATGCGTCAATCAGTACCATGAAATACTTAAACGGCCCGCACGGTGGGTGGATCGGCCCACATATCACCATGTATTCTTTCTAAAAACAATGGTGATTCATTGCCAATCTTTGCTGGTGATGGCCGAGTTATAAGTTTTCCTTGAGAACATGCATTACATGTAAACTCGCCCGTTTGCAAAATTCTCTCGTTTTTCAACGGATGGCCATTTGAATTTTGCACTATCTTTCTCATCATGACTGAACCAGGATGTCCTAGCCTCTCATGCCAGATTTTAAATGTATTAGTAAACTTCATGTTTACTGTGGCATAGGACTCAGTCATGTTTATTTTCGTACAATATAGTCCAGAGGATAACATTCTTAACTCTTCTAATATATGTTTCCTCTCGGACTTAATGCAAAGATATTCAATGCCATCTTTCCTCATAGTTTCAATATGATATCCATTTCTTCGGATATCCTTAAAACTTAATAAGTTTCTATGAGACTCGGGGGAGTATAATGCATCATTTATTTCAAATCTCGTCCCCATTGGCATTGAAAAATTGACTGTACCAGAGCCCTTAATAATCTTTGCACTACCAGAAATTGTACTTACGCTTCCAGCGTAATCTTTTATTTTGAGACTGGAGAAATATTTCTTATCTTTAATTATCGTGTGCGTTGACGCACTATCTGCCAAACACATATCTCCATCCATAGTCTCAAAGTCTGGCATTTTCTCGCTAGTATAACCTCAGTTGGTATAAGAGCCTCGTGCTGATAACGTGTTGTGAATTATTAAGTGAGGATTATGGTTTATCGTTTTGCTATACTTGTATTAATATATATATATATATATATATATTATTTAGTGTGTTTTTAATTTGAACGAGAGAGAAAGAGTAAAAGTGATTGCTGTCTCTTATTTCCTCTTGACTCAACATTCATGTAGTATTTATACTACTTTCAATCTGATCAAATAAAGACACATCATACTATGACTAAGGATGATATAATAAAGACAAGTGTCCTTAGTGATGAAGAATCACTATTTACAATATCTTTCATTTTTATAGCCACTTCTTATAGTTTGACATCGTTTTTTCATTTATTTCTCTTCACACTTATATAAATCTTATAAAATCTTGTATGATTGATTAATTTAGTGCATATTTTATTAGCCAGTTTATTTGATATCACTTTAACATAATCTTTTAATATTCCACAAAACCGATAACATTAGAAAATAACTGAATACAATATAAATTGGACACTCAAAATTTTGATTGTCCATAGCCTTTCCGAGTTAAAACCCGGTATAGGAAACGTAGCAATAACATTTAAGTAACTTTATAAAGGGTTACAACTTTAAGTGAAGTCCATCCAATATAATATAAATGATGACTTGATAAACCTGTTGAGAAGACTATGTACAACTCTGTTAGTTAGTTTGTAAGTATCTACCAAAATGTTAATATGAAAGTTAGAAGGGTTCTGGCTTACACGAACAATATATAAGTTAGTTTGTACTATTTAATTTCATATTTACCAGTTAGTTGAACAAATGATTGCTAAGTCGTTTTATAAATAGTTAATATATAAGCTAGTAGACTTATATTTCGACTTATCGAAACACTTTAAATGTTAGTTGGTATTTAACTTCATATTTACCAGCTATTTGAGTAAATGATTTTAATGATATTTTATAAAGAAATATCACTTGAAATATAGTTTTCTATGATTATTCTAGTGAGTAATTAACTTACATAGTTATTTTCCAACCAACATTAATATTCTTTGGTCCCACATAGAAACACTAATCATAATACAAATAGAGAAAGAAATGTTCAAATCCTAATATGAGAGAGAATATTATGATTAGTCAAATGAAATGGTCAACTAATATATCATCTTATTTATCCAAGGAAATCATAGTATATTGGAGAAACATGTGTCTTAACATAAGCGTAAATACCAGGTAAAGTATTGGTTATATGGATCTCCACCAGTGGTTTCCTTTTTGTCTCCACCGGTTGATATGAATTTTCACCAAATAATTGAATTTTTGGCGATTCTGCATTTGACATATTATTGAGAAAATAATTTTTTTTTTGTCTTTCATCTTCTTAGCCACTTCTTATATTTTGGCATCGTTTTTCATTTATTTCTCTTCACACTTGTTTTAATCTGATAACATCTTGTATGTTTGATTAATTTAGTGCATATTTCATTAGCATGGTAATTTAATGTCACTTTTACACAAACTATTAATATTCCACAGAACCGATAATATTAAAGATAGACGGATGCAATATAAATTGGACACTCAAAAACTTGATTGTTAACTGCCTTTTCGAGTTGAAACCCGAAATAGCCAACATAGGGTTTTGATTCTTTTTGTTATAAAGTTATCTTTTAGATGTTGGAGATAAACTTAAGAGTTAACTTGGGGATCAAGACTTGTGTTGTGTTTATCCTATACGAGTTATGTTTAGGATAATGATGGTTTTATTATCGAGTTTGTTTTATAGTTATCCATATATATATAGGTTATGTCGAGTTGTGACTAAACCTAAGAGTTTGAGAGATTGAGTTTATGTTCTTGAGTTTTGAGTGATTTTCTCAACATAATAAAGAGAGTGATTCTTTACAACTTGATCTTTAGAACTATATTTGGTATCAGAGCCTGAATTGTTTTAAGTTTTGTGGAGCTATGGGAGATATTATGACAGTATTGGCAAAACCGAAGGAGGGAGGCACCTCCTCTATAAACTGTCCTATGTTGAATACAACGAACTACACAGTTTGGGCTATTCGGATGAAAACCTTACTCAGAGTGCATAAAGTATGGGAGACGGTGGAGAACGAAGAAGCTGAGCCTGAGAAGAATGATATAGCAAAGGCACTTCTCTTCCAATCTATACCTGAGTCGATGATACTACAAGTCGGAGATATGGACGAAGCTAAGAAAGTCTGGGAGGCTATTAAATCGAGATACGTTGGGGCAGAGCGAGTCAGAGAAGCAAGGTTACAGACTTTGATGGCGGAGTTTGACCGACTCAGGATGAAGGAGACAGACACCATTGACGATTTTGTTGGTAAATTAGCAGAGATTTCATCCAAGTCATCAGCCTTAGGAGAAATCATTGAAGAACAAAAGCTGGTAAAGAAATTTCTAAGTAGTTTGCCTCATAAAAAATACATTCACATGGTAGCCTCTTTGGAACAACTCCTAGACCTCAAAACCATAAGTTTTGAAGACGTAATTGGACGCCTTAAAACCTATGAGGAGCGTATTAGCAGGGAAGAAGAAGATGAAACACATGAGAATCAAACCAAGCTGATGTATGCTGATAATGAAGCTTCTCAAAACAGAGGATACAATGAGTATAGAGGCAGAGGTCGTGGAGGCCGATACTACAACCGTGGCAGAGGACGTGGTAGAAATTCTTACTGGAATAACGACAACAGAAACTCAAGTTGGAGAGGAGATTTGTCCAAGATAATCTGTTTCCGATGCGATAAGCCTGGTCATTTTGCGTCTGGTTGTCCTGACAGGCTCCTTAAGCTTCAAGAAGCAACCGAGATGAAAGACAAGGAAGATGAAACTCAGGTAGCCGATAAATTAATGATGCATGAGGTTGTGTATTTGAATGAGAAGAAAGTCAAGCCAAAGGAGCTCGAATCTGGCACAGATGGAGATCGGATCTGGTATCTAGACAACGGGGCTAGTAACCATATGACAGGCAACCGGAAGTACTTCAGAAGCCTCGATGATACAATAACTGGTAAAGTGAGGTTTGGGGATGATTCCAGAGTAGATATCGAAGGGAAAGGCTCAATATTATTCATAAGCCAAGATGGTGAAAGGAAAGTATTGGCAGACGTTTACTTCATACCTAAGCTGGCAAGTAACATTATAAGCTTAGGCCAAGCAACAGAATCTGGGTGTGAAGTTAGAATGAAAGAGGATGGTCTCACACTACACGACAAGGATGGGAAACTAATAGTAAGAGCAAAGCGAGCAAAGAACCGTCTTTACAAGGTGGTAATGGAGACTGTAGATTCAAAGTGTTTACAACTTGCGGTTCAAACTCCATCATCTAAATGGCACGCAAGGTTAGGACATATTGGAGTCAATTCAATGGAAACTATGATGAAGAAGGAACTGGTTACAGGTCTGCCTGATATCAACATTGAAACAGAGACGTGTGAAGCGTGTCTATGTGGGAAACAAGCAAGGCATCCGTTCCCGCAATCTACTTCGTTTCGAGCTTCAAGTGTACTTGAGCTCATTCATGGTGATCTATGTGGTCCTATTACACCCTCCACACCGGCTAAGAACTGATATATCTTTGTTTTGATAGATGATTATACTCGCTACATGTGGTCTATTTTACTAAAGAGCAAAGGTGAGGCGTTTGAGAAATTCAAAAGTTTCAAGATGACAGTTGAACAAGAAACAAAGTCGGTAATCAGGACATTCAGAACGGACAGAGGTGGTGAGTTCACATCGACGGAGTTCAATGATTTTTGTGCGAAATCAGGGATTCAACGACATCTAACCGCTCCGTATACACCGCAGCAAAACGGAGTGGTTGAACGGAGGAATCGAACTCTTATGGAGATGACCAGAAGCATCCTCAAGCACATGAAGGTTCCTAACTACCTGTGGGGCGAGGCTGTGAGACACTCGACATACTTGATTAATCGAGTTATGACGAGGAGCTTAAATCTACAGACGCCGTATGAAGTTTACAAAGGACAGAAACCAAACATAAGACATCTCAGAGTATTTGGTTGTGTTGGATACGCAAAGATCGATCAGCAGCATCTGAGGAAGCTGGATGACAGATCCAGAATACTTGTGCACCTCGGCACTGAACCAGGCTCGAAGGCCTACAGATTGCTTGATCCATTAAGCCAGCAAATTGTAGTAAGCAGAGATGTTGTGTTCGATGAAAACAAGTGTTGGAAGTGGAGCAACAACGGTCAAGAGCAAGAACCGGGAACTTTCACAATCAACTTTGGCGAGTTTGGTAATCAAGGAATACGAGATGATGAAGTAGGAGTTGAGATTGTGACTACTGATGCAGAAACAGAGGGTTTAAATGGAAGCAACGTCAATGTCAGTAGTGACACCTTACCAACAACAGAAACAGAGCATGCCGACCTGAGACGATCAATAAGGATCAGCAGAAAACCAAGCTACCTTGATGATTATATCTGTTTGGCAGAAGAAGAAGGTGAACGTCTGCTCCTGATGTTAAACGAAGAGCCATGGGACTTTGAGGAAGCTATGGAGCTAAAGGAGTGGAGAGATGCATGTGAAGAAGAAATCAACTCGATCATAAAAAACAAGACGTGGGACTTAGTCGACTTGCCACACGGTGCAAAACCCATTGGCCTGAAGTGGATATTCAAGATCAAGCGCAATCCAGATGGCAGTATAAATAAGTACAAGTCGAGACTCGTCGCAAAGGGATATATCCAACGTCATGGGATAGATTCCGAGGAGGTATTTGCTCTAGTAGCATGCATAGAAACAGTGAGATTCATCATAGCAAAGGCAGCTTCAAGTGGATGGCAAATACATCATCTAGATGTAAAGACTGCGTTTCTCCATGGTGAACTAAAGGAGGTTGTCTACGTCTGCCAACCGGAAGGGTTCGAAGTCAAGGGGAGTGAGCACAAAGTTTATAAGCTTAACAAAGCTTTATATGGGTTGAGGCAAGCCCCGAGAGCGTGGAACGAGAAACTAAACAGAGTCCTTGAGAACCTGGACTTCAAACGATGCAGCAAGGAACCGTCGCTATACAGGAGAAGAACCAAAGAACATCTCCTACTAGTAGCAGTCTACGTTGATGATTTGTTGATTACTGGTTCGGATGTAAGAATCATCGGTGAGTTTAAGAAGGAGATGTCAGCTATATTCGAGATGAGTGATCTGGGTCTACTGACATACTACTTGGGAATCGAAGTACACCAATTCCACGGTGGTATCACTCTCAAGCAGGAAAGGTATGCGACTAAAATTCTTGAGCAAACAGGCATGGCTGACTGTAATGCAGTCCACGTTCCCATGGAGTTTGGACTAAAACTCTCCAAAGCAGCTGATGAAGAAACTGTCGATGAGAAAGAATACAGGAGGCAAATTGGATGCCTACGCTACCTTCTACATACACGGCCTGATCTTTCTTTTAGCATTGGGATGTTGAGTAGGTATATGCATAGTCCCAGGAAGTCTCACTATGCAGCTTTGAAGCAGACACTATGGTACTTGAAGGGAACATTATCGCTGGGTCTCGTGTTCAAGCAAGTTGAGAAGACAGAGTTAGTAGGTTACGTGGACAGCAGCCACAACATAGATGAGGATGATGGCCGCAGCACTACAGGTCATGTGTTCTATCTAAACAAGTGTCCGATCAGTTGGTGCTCTCAAAAACAGGAGACAGTTGCACTATCTTCTTGTGAGGCTGAATTCATGGCTGCAACAGAGGCAGCTAAACAGGCCATTTGGTTGCAGGAACTACTCGGAGAAATTGAAGAGAAGCCGTGTGCAAAGGTGATCATCCATATAGACAATAAGTCTGCTATAGCACTCACAAAGAATCCTGTCTTTCATGGAAGAAGCAAACACATCCACAAAAGGTATCACTTCATAAGGGAATGCGTGGAGAATGAGCAAGTAGATGTGATTCACATTCCTGGAAATCTACAGAAGGCTGACATACTGACAAAAGCACTTGGAAGGATCAAATTCAGAGAAATGAGAGAACTATTTGGAGTTCAAGATGTTGAAGAAGTTAACTCTAAGTTTAAAGGGGAGAATGTTGGAGATAAACTTAAGAGTTAACTTGGGGATCAAGACTTGTGTTGTGTTTATCCTATACGAGTTATGTTTAGGATAATGATTTTTATTATCGAGTTTGTTTTATAGTTATCCATATATATATAGGTTATGTCGAGTTGTGACTAAACCTAAGAGTTTGAGAGATTGAGTTTATGTTCTTGAGTTTTGAGTGATTTTCTCAAGATAATAAAGAGAGTGATTCTTTACAACTTGATCTTTAGAACTATATTAGATTCATTCAAAAAAAGTTAACTTTTTGGTTAATTTTATTTGAATCCAATTCTTGTTCTTGATAAGAAGATTACGTGCATGATGGTGGTGAGTACTAGGAGAAATTACCAAAGAAGGATTTGTCTTTCATCTTTGTCACATCCCGGCCCGCCGGTATGTGGACTTCTTTATTAATTAGACAAAAGCTCATTTTTCCCTTCTTTCAATTAAGGCTCATCTAGAGAAAACCCTAGGATTTCCCTTTTTCTCTTATAAAAAGAGGCAGTCCCCTTCTCTTTCTCTCATCAGAAACTTGAATAGAAGCTCTGCAGAGAAATCTCGGGAGACAAAAACCCTAGCCATCGAGCTCTCATCCTCTCTCAGGAATCTCTCTCTCTCTCTCTCTCTCTCCTTGATGTTCGCCATTCGTTGCAGGCCGGAGCCAAGCCATCGAAGATCCTTATCAAGCCGATTTGAATCTGTGACTAGATCTTTTCTTCTCTTCTTTCTAGATCTGGCCACCATTGATGGTAAGGGAACCCTTGCTGCCCTTTTCTTCTTCTTCTTGTTCATTCTCGTAGATCTCTCATCCCGGATCTTTGGTGGTAGCACCTACCCGTTTCTTTGTAGATCTGGTTCGTAGAAAGCCGTAAGCTTCTGATGCGCCCCTAGGATGCTCTTTGGTTGATGGGAATGGATAGATCCTTGCAAGAACGAATCAGAGACTCAAGTTCTTCAAGGTTGTGGATTGATTGGTGACACAAGAGGGATGATAAGATCTCTTGATACTCCTAGATGAATAACTCAGATATAACACACCAAGCAAACACCCTTAGGTTTCCTGGATACTACACACCAGAAGAACTCGACAACTTGTCTTAGAGAGAGAGCCGTCAAGAAGAAAAGAATACTCGTTGATTAAAGGATGGATGAGTACAATAGGGTTTAGAGACCCATTTAAATAAAGAGAAACCGAGAACATGCTCTCTAGGGTTTCGGAAATAAGCAAAAAGGAAACTATAGTTTAACTTTAACATAAGCTTTAAAATGACATAACAATGTAAACTTCTTTAGCCTTGGACCGAGAATAGGGCCTAAGTGATGTGAAGACAAGTTGTGGCCTCGTTAAAAACCTTCCTCCAGAAAACCTCGTGGGACAAAACCAAAAGCAAGGAAAAGAGCACGCACCCCATGTCTTGCCTAGACACTAACTCAGCTTGATGTAGAGATGGCTTGAATTGTGATCAAGACATCTCGGATCAGACCTTGTCCAAGACTTTCTTGTTGTGGATGTGAAGTGAGTAATCTAACAACATTCTCTTTAAGCTTCTTGACTCTGGAACGAGTAATGGGACCTTCAGGAATGGCTAGAGCATCATCACCAGGCTGCTGGTGCAATGTGGCTTCATGTGGCTCATCTAGACTCTCCTTGTTCTCCTTAGTGATCCGGTCCATGATCACATCATCCCCTCCCTCTTGAAAAGGATTTGTCCTCAAATCAGGTTCATCTACAGCAAAAGGAGGCAAGTCAGTGACATTGAAGCTATTTGATACATCATACTTACCTTGGAGATCAAGTTTGTAGGCATTGTCATTGATCTTGTGGATGATCTCGAAAGGTCCATCAAACCTTGGCATCAGCTTGGACTTCCTCTCGTTGGGGAACCGATCCTTCCTCAGGTGCAACCAAACTTGGTCACCTACTTCAAAGGTTCTCACACGTCTCCCTTTGTTGGCTTGCTTCTCATAAAGCTTGGTTTTCTGCTCAATGTTTTGTCTAGCCTTCTCATGAATTCGTTGGACCATCTCTGCTTTCTTCTTGCCATCTAGTCTGATCCTTTCACACTCAGGTAAAGGCATTAAATCCAAAGGAGAGGTGGGATTGAACCCATAAACAATCTCAAAAGGTGAATACTTAGAAGCAGAATGCATAGCATGGTTGTATGCAAATTCACAGTGTGGTAAGTATTCTTCCCATGTCCTTAAGTTCTTTTTAATGAATGCACGCAGGAGTGTTCCTAAGGTTCTATTAACCACTTCAGTTTGTCCATCAGTTTGCGGATGACAAGTAGTAGAAAACAACAGTTTAGTGTCTAGCTTAGACCAAAGTGTCTTCCAGAAGTAACTAAGAAACTTAGTGTCCCTGTCAGAAACTATAGTTCTAGGCATGCCATGCAAACGAACAACTTCTTTAAAGAACAGGTTAGCAACATGCAATGCATCATCAGTCTTATGACATGCTATGAAATGTGCCATCTTAGAGAACCTATCAACAACAACAAAGATTGAGTCCTTTCCGGTTCTAGTCCTAGGCAATCCTACAACAAAGTCCATGGAAATGTCATTCCAGGGATGGTGTGGAATGGGTAAAGGAGTATACAAACCCTGGGATTGGACTTGGGACTTGGCATGCTTGCAAGTAGCACACCTCCCACAAATTCTCTCCACATCTCTCTTCATATGCGGCCAATAGAAGTGATCCTGCAAAACTTTTAAGGTCTTGGCAATCCCAAAGTGCCCCATTAGACTGCCCCTATGGGATTCCCTGACAAAAAGATCTCTCAAAGAGCAGTTAGGCACACATAACCTATTGTCATAAAACAAGTAGCCTTTTTGTCTAAAGTAATGCCCTGCAGCAAACTTCTCACAAGAAGCATAAGCTTCCTTGAAATCATGGTCAGTATCATACATATATTTTATCAGCTCAAATCCAAGCAACTTAGCATCTAGAGTGGTCAAGAGAACATACCTCCGAGATAGTGCATCATCAACTATGTTCTCCTTACCTTGTTTATACTTGATCACGTATGGGAAGGTCTCAATGAACTCAACCCACCTTGCGTGTCTCTTGCTAAGCTTACTCTGCCCTTTTAGATACTTTAGGGACTCATGATCAGTGTGTATGACAAACTCCTTGGGCCACAAGTAATGTTGCCACGTTTGTAATGCCCTCACCAAGGCATAGAGCTCTTTGTCATATGTTGCATAGTTGAGAGTGGCTCCTCCAAGCTTCTCACTGAAGTAGGCTATAGGTTTCCTATCCAGCATCAATACAGCACCAATTCCAATTCCTGAGGCATCACATTCTATTTCAAAGTTTTAGTAAAGTCAGGAAGCATAAGAAGAGGGGATTGAGTAAGCTTCTCTTTTAGGCTCTGGAAAGCCTTCTCTTGTGCTTCTCCCCACTTGAATCCAACATCCTTCTTTATCACTTCAGTCAAGGGAGCCGCAATGGTGCTAAAGTCTCTCACAAATCGCCTATAGAACCCAGCAAGCCCATGGAAACTCCTCACGTCTCCTACTATTGTTGGACTCGGCCAGTATTTGATGGCTTTGATCTTCTCCTCATCGACCTTAACTCCATCTGCACTCACAACAAAGCCTAGGAAAACCAAGTTATCCGTGCAAAAGGTGCACTTCTTCAAGTTGGCATAAAGCTTTTCATTTCTTAAAACATTCAGGACAGCCCTAAGATGTTCTAGATGTTCTTCTAAGTTTTTGCTATATACTAAGATGTCATCAAAGTATACTACAACCGAAATGCCTATGTATGACCTAAGAACATGATTCATTAACCTCATGAATGTACTAGGTGCATTGGTTAATCCAAATGGCATAACTAACCACTCATATAACCCATGTTTAGTTTTGAATGCAGTTTTCCATTCATCTCCTTCTTTCATCCTAATCTGATGATAACCACTTTTTAAATCTGTCTTAGAAAAGATGCAAGAACCATGAAATTCATCAAGCATATCATCAAGTCTAGGGATAGGATGGCGATACTTCACTGTGATGTTGTTGATTGATCTACAATCAACACACATTCGCCATGTACCATCCTTCTTAGGCACTAGGAGCACTGGTACAGCACATGGGCTCAAACTCTCTCGGATATAGCCCTTCTCCATGAGTTCCTCTACTTGTCTTTGCAACTCCTTGGTCTCAACCTGGTTGGTTCTGTATGCTGGACGGTTTGGAAGTGTAGATCTTGGAACAAAGTCTATCTGGTGCTCAATCCCTCTCAAAGGTGGTAAACCAATGGGATTGTCCTCTGGAAATACATCTTGAAACTCCTGCAAAAGAGAAACCATCTCACTCGGATACACCGGTGTAGAATCTGTTAAGTTCAAAAGGGTTTCTTTAAACACAAGTAAGATAGCAGATTGTTTAGAGTAGAGAGTTCTTTTGATATCACCCATGTTAGCATAGAAGTTTGGCTGCTTAGTTCTAGCCGGTTTTAGATCAATCTCCTTCTTCTTTTGGAGTTGAATCTGATCTTGTTGTACTTCCTTAGGTGTCAAGGGAACCCGAGTGGTCTTGCGTCCCTTGAACTCAAAGGAGTGCTTGTTGGTGAAGCCATCATGGATAACTCGGCGATCAGATTGCCAAGGTCTTCCAAGAAGTATGTGACCAGCTTCCATAGGCAACACGTCACACAAGACTTCATCTTCATACCTCCCAATGGCTAAGGGAATAAGGACTTGACTTGAAACCTTCATGGTGCCTTCTTCATTCAGCCATTGTAGCCGGTAAGGTTTGGGATGCTTCTGAACCTTCAATCCCAACTTCTTGACCATGGTTTCACTCGCAGCATTCACACAACTTCCTCCATCAACAATGAGGCTGCACACCTTTCCTTGGACCAAGCACCGGGTGTAGAAGAGGTTCTCACGCTGCTCTAGCTCCTCAGCCTTGTTTTGCAAGCTTAGAAGCCTTCTTGCTACTAAAAGTTTCCCCTGGACTGGTCCTTCTTCATGTTCTTCTTCAGTGTCTTCTTGGTCAGACTCGGTGTTGTCATCTTCTGAGGCATACTCTCCATCTTCCAGCAAGATCATGACTCTCTTGTTGGTACATTCATTGGCATAATGACCTCTTCCTTGGCACTTGAAACACTTGACATCACGAGCTCTGGAACTAGAAGCTTCAACCTTGCCTTTGCCCTTGTCAAGAGCACTGCTTGGTTTGGTCTCTTCTCTTGGATAGGACTTGTGATCCTTCTGGAATGGTTTAGACTCCTTAGGGTAAGGTGACTTCTCTTCCTTGGTGTTGTGTAACCGGTTAGAGCCATAGTGGTTGCGTGAATGTCCCTTCCTCTTGAGCTGTTGCTCCACAAGAATAGCCTTGTGTATCATCTCTTCAAGCTCCACATAATGTTGCATCTCAACATTGTCTTGTATCTCTCGGTTTAAACCACACAGGAACCTTGACATGGTTGCTTCTCTATCTTCTGATATGCTAGCTCTTAGCATGAGCAACTCCATCTCCTGGTAATACTCCTCCACTGATCTTGAACCTTGAGTAAGCTTTCTAAGCCGGTTATGCAAGTCTCTGTGGTAGTGACTTGGAACAAACCTCTTGCGCATGATAGACTTCATCTCTGTCCAAGTCTCAACTGGTTCCTCTCCATTCCTTCTACGAGTTGTGATGTACTGATCCCACCAACTTAGAGCATAGTCATAGAATTCAGTAGCAGCAATCTGAATCTTCTTGTGGTTTGTGTACTGCTTACACTGAAAGACTAGCTCAATCTTCTTCTCCCACTCAAGGTAGGCATCCGGATCAGCTTTGCCATGGAATGGGGGTATCCTTATCTTCAAACCAGCAAGCTCATCTCCCTGGTTCATCCTTCTTTCTTGGACACGCCTATGTCTTCTTTGGCTCTGTCTTGAGGATGAACTGAGGTGTTCATACTCATTGTCAGTCTCCTCATACCCAGCATGCTCTTGGCGAGTTGCATGAGGTCTCTCTTCTCTCCTAGCCTCTCGGTTTGGCAATTGACTAGTAGCTCTCCTTATGTCTTCTCTGAGCTCTCTCCGGATGTCATTGAGGTTGGTCCTCATCATCTCGGTCATGGTTGCTACCATGTTCTGATTAAGTTGAGCCGACATAGCCTCCATGAGAAGCTTATTCTTCCTGACGAGTGCAGCTTCTTCTTCAGACTCGGATCCCATGCTTCCTGCACAAAGGTAAACAAAAATAACCAGTAAAAGGCTTCTAGGTAACAAGATAAGCAAAAAGGAAAAAAGGGAGAACACGAAATCAAGCTTGTTTGCAAGACAAAAGCGAAAAGGAAAAAACTCGGCTAGGTAAAAGGAAAAGGGTTTCCGCCTACCAAGCAAAAAGGAAAATCCTCTAAACTTTTTCTAATCTTCTCTAAGGTTTTCTAGCACCCTAACAACCTTAATCTACTCGTGTTCAAGGTGATTAACAAGTTAAACAGATGAAACAAGGTGATCTAAAAAGCAAAGAACTTAGGCGGCTAGGGTTTCTCTCTCTAGGGTTTTCTCGCAAGCAAAAAGGAAAAAGCTTAAAACCTGGTCTAAACTCTTATGAAACTCAAGCAGCCCTAAACAAATTAGAACTACTGCTTAACAAGAGGATAGAGATGAAACACGGATAAAAAAACAAAAATAACAAGAGAGAAAACGAGTACTTCCCAACCAAAGGTGCTCTGATACCACTTGATGCGCCCCTAGGATGCTCTTTGGTTGATGGGAATGGATAGATCCTTGCAAGAACGAATCAGAGACTCAAGTTCTTCAAGGTTGTGGATCGATTGGTGACACAAGAGGGATGATAAGATCTCTTGATACTCCTAGATGAATAACTCGGATATAACACACCAAGCAAACACCCTTAGCTTTCCTGGATACTACACACCAGAAGAACTCGACAACTTGTCTTAGAGAGAGAGCCGTCAAGAAGAAAAGAATACTCGTTGATTAAAGGATGGATGAGTACAATAGGGTTTAGAGACCCATTTAAATAAAGAGAAACCGAGAACATGCTCTCTATGGTTTCGGAAATAAGCAAAAAGGAAACTATAGTTTAACTTTAACATAAGCTTTAAAATGACATAAAAATGTAAACTTCTTTAGCCTTGGACCGAGAATAGGGCCTAAGTGATGTGAATACAAGTTGTGGCCTCGTTAAAAACCTTCCTCCGGAAAACCTCGTGGGACAAAACCAAAAGCAAGGAAAAGAGCACGCACCCCATGTCTTGCCTAGACACTAACTCAGCTTGATGTAGAGATGGCTTGAATTGTGATCAAGACATCTCGGATCAGACCTTGTCCAAGACTTTCTTGTTGTGGATGTGAAGTGAGTAATCCAACAACATTCTCTTTATGCTTCTTGACTCTGGAACGAGTCATGGGACCTTCAGGAATGGCTAGAGCATCATCACTAGGCTGCTGGTGCAATGTGGCTTGTTGTGGCTCATCTAGACTCTCCTTGTTCTCCTTAGTGATCCGGTCCATGATCACATCAGCTTCAGATCTGCTTTTTCTCTCTTTTCCATCTGCAGATCTAAGGCCAAGGTGAGGACCGATGTGATCTCTTATTCCTTCTTTCATTATCGCTTCATAGTAGAAGTATCTATCTAAACCATTCATACTTACGTGTTATCTATAAGCATACGCGTAGTTGATTGATAAATGATCTATATCTTATATATATCCTTATATATTGTATTGTAATGTGTGAAAGACATAGATCTATTGCTAGGCTGTTAAAACATGGTTGAATGGTGTTTGAGGATTATATGTGATGATTGTATTGATTGGGGTGATGGTATATGTGGATGATATATATATATATATATATATATATGTATGTGGGTAGTATGTATATGAGTTAGAGGAAGGCATAAGGCCTATGTGTGCCGGTGCAACGCGGTGGAAGTGTGCAAGTCTTGGGCGTTGCATCGTTTCTTGTTGGATCATGTGGCAATCGCGTGAGTTGGCATGATTCATCGCCGGAGCGGGCAAGCGGTGTGCCTGTGTGTAAAGGAAGAACGTAGTAGCGTGATGTCGTAGAGACAACGTGAAACGTATGAACATGGTGGCGAATCACGTGGGAACCGAAGAAGTCGGTAACGTGATTGCGTGAAGGCGTGGAACTCACAGAGTCAGCGTGATGTTGTGGAGACAACGTATGTGGTGAGCTCTCCCGCGACAACATGAGGAACGCAGGGACCGAACGAGGTGGCGTGGTCTCATGTTGGCACCGTTGGGGTTTATCCTCGTTTCTTGTTAATTGCTCTTGCTTTACTGGATGTTTTAGGTAGAGCTTTTGTTATGTTGTGTGGTGAAAGTCGGGTGATGATTTCGGGGCTTATGGAGCTTCCCTCACTGAGCTTTTGTCGAAATGCTCGCCCCTCCTCTTTCTTTCCCATTTCAGGTTCCACTTATATTAGTGGGTTTTTGTCTAAAACGACCTGGGATCCTAAGGACACATTATTTTGACGACGTGACTAGAAACAAGTGTCATGATATCACCGACCATTTCAGTTGTGTTGGGTCGGGGTGTCACAATCTTCATAGCCACTCTTTATATTTTGACATCGTTTTTCATTTGTTTCTCTTCACACTTTTATAAATATTATAACATCTTGTATGTTTGACTAATTTAGTGCATATTTCATTAGCCAGTTGATTTGATGTCACTTCAACACAACTTTTATTATTCCACAAAACCGATGAAATTAAACATAACAGGATACAATATAAATTAGACACTCAAAAAATTGATTGTCCACAGTCTTTCCAAGTTGGAACCCGATATAGCTAACATAGCAATAACAGTTAAGTAACTTTACAAAGGGATACAACTTTAAGTGTATTCCATTCAATATATATATATATGTGATGAATTGATAAACCTGTTGAGAAGCTCATTTACAACTCTCTTAGTTAGTCAATAAGTGTTAACAAAAAAAAGTTAATATGAAAGTTAGTAGGGTTCCGACTTACTCAAACAATATATAAGTTAGTTTGTATTTCATTTCATATTTACCGGTTATTTGAACATATGTTCTCTAAGTTGTTTTATAAAGAGTTAATATATAAGTTAGTAGAATTATATTTCGACTTATCCAATCACTTTAAATGTTAGTTAGTATTTAACTTCATATATATTATCTGAACAAATGATTTTAATTATATTTTATAAGGAGATATCACTTGAAGTATAGTTTTCTATGATTATACGAATAAATAATTAACTTAAATAGTTATTGTCACAACAACATTAATTTACAAACACTATTTTTAATACAAATAAAGAAAAACATGTTTCATATAAGCGATTCAAATTCTAATATGAGAAAGAATATTACAATTAGTCAAATGAAATGGTCAAATAATATGTCATCTTAATTATCTAAGGAAATATTAGTATATAGGAGAAACATGTGTGTTTAACAGAAACTTATATAACAAGTAAAGTATTCGTTATACGGATCCCCACCACTGGTTTCCCTTTTGTCTCCATCGGTTGCAATGAATTTTTCACCAAATAATTGATTTTTTGGCAATCCTGCATGTGACATACTGCTTCGACTCAAGCCTAAACGCTAAGATATGGCTTGAAAGTTGGTAATAGAATGCTCACTCCATTGTCTGCAAAATAGTTTATAAAATTTACGATTTTTAATAAAATAATAGGTTGTCATAAACGCTTCCAAGCAGTACTCTTCTAAAATTATAGTTGAAGCCAAAATCAAAATGTTTATCATTAAGAAGTTAGGATAACATATTGTATATATATAATCTACTATTTCCACCATAAAAAATCTAGCAACCGTTCATTAACATTAATTAATGCGGCTAACTTGTTGTATATATATCTAATATTTTTGTTACACATGTTATTTATATTTATCTTCAATGCAAAACATCAATGGGTTCCACAGTCACAGACTTTCCCCATATTTGATCTGATTTCCATTTCTATAATTGAAACAATAACGACCCAAGGTTTTGTGAATTCAACTTGTTGCACCAAAAACAAGCAAAATTCATCTAAAGATCTAATGGTTGTCCCTTCATCATCATCATCAAAACCACCATTTCCATCTCTCTCATTTACATCTTTATATAATGAAAGAAATGCCTTCTTCGTATGAACCAGCATTCATTCAGCATCCACTCATCTACCATACTTGAAAAATCAACTTTTATATCGAAATTTGGTATTAGTTTATCACACCACAAATTAAATGCTGTAATAAACCTGAATTTTAATACATAATAAACACTTCATACAATTACGAGAATCAATTAAGGTAGAATTTTAATCATATATTCAAGAGAAAACAATGAGATAAGATGTGAGGTGAGTTACGAATGATTTTGTTGGAGATTATGATGGTGAATGGTTGGGTGTGATCGAGTGATTCTTTTTGTTGGGTGAAGATCATGATAGTGAATCAGACCTTCATTTTTTTTGGATTTGTTAGAAAGATAAAAAAAAAAGAAGTAAAAGAAGAAGATATAGAAGAAAGAAGACGACAATAGAAGAAACAATTTATTTTGTTTAATTTTGTTGCCAAAAGCAACCACAATTAAATTTAGACAACCTAGTGCCTAAATCTATAACAAATCCATACCAAATATATACAAAAATCTAATGCCACCTGTGTGCCATCAATAAACAGAGAATCTATATTTGTTTTCACACAAATAGTTATTCGAGGTTATAATAGTAAATTTACATGCTATGTCGCTGCAGTCCCATGTATACTTTTATTGTTTTAGACGTTTTGTTAATATACTGGCTTTTTCATTGCCTAACTAATTCATTTATTTAGTTTTTGGTAAACCTTAGCATATATCTTCAAAGATTTATTTATTAGTAGACTAGTTTATTTAGATGTAAAAAGATTAATTTATTTAGGACTCTCAATAAAAAAAAGTAAATGTTATTGGTTCACTTATTTTGAATAGTTTTAAGAATTTTGTTTGGGCCCAAAATCTTGAATGAAACTAACTCAACAAAACAAGTTCGATCGAATTTGGTTATGACTATTTTTTGCAACAAAAAGCCATATAAAAAGAATAAGTAGTTCTAGCTAAGAGATAAGCAATCTCATTTTGTCCTCGAGAAATATAAGATATGCTGAAATCATAGAATCTTTTCTTCAGTTCTCCTTTTCAGCTCTATCGAGACGGTCGGCCATATCTTAGGTTCCTTTATCATTGTTATCAAATCCTTGCAGTCAGTCCCAAAGTTCTGACATGTCGAATGATACAACATGCTTTCCATTGCCCAGCCTAGCCTTTCTAACTCAAAATGCAATGTGGATTCACTTAGTCTTTGTTTTGTTTGTACCCATAAGTTGTGTTTCTCCATAACTATCTTTCCAAACCCATCCACATCAACAAAGATCAATGTAAAGGTCCAAGAACCATCTACCAATCATATATTCTCTACGAGTAAGACTAGAGATGTTACTATTGGTTTTTGAGTCAAACCAACAGTTGGATCATTTTGTCGCAAACCATGCTTGGTATTTTTCTTCGGCATATTTGATCAGTTCAAGTGGGTCTTTGTCAATCCCTCTTAACAGTTTATCATTCTTTGCTTTTCGGTGATACCAAATTATTCATGGATAAGGTTCTCTGTTCATTTCCTAATCTTCAATACTAGTCTTCCTCCAAAGAAGATAATACATTTTAGTGTATGTTCTGGACACAAGAAATATATTTGGATGAGAGGGTGTAGCTGCTAGTGCCCACGCTTGAACCACCATGGGACAGCCAAAGATAGCATGAGTTACAGACTAATCAAGTTCTCCACATCTTAGACATATATTATCACATCACATATAGCGATGATTCAAATTCCCGGTGACAGCTACATGTCATGAGATTATCTGCCAATTAAGATGACAAATTTTTTGAGGGGCATTTATCTTCCAAGCAAAGGCTTGGAAATTCATGATACTTGGTTATGTGTAGACAACATCTTCTTCAGCCTTGAGTATATGCTTGGCAACTTAGTATCCTGACTTAAGAGTATACAAACCACTCTTAGTAAAGCTCCAACAATAAGAGTCACTATGTAAAGATCAGCTTATTTACAAATTTCTAATCAATTGTATATCTTCTTGTGCCACAAAGTTCTCAAGCATTTCAACATACCATTTCTTTGAACCTTCTATAATGTCATCATGTGTGGACTACCAAGACATTTGGCCTGACTGGCCTTGTAGGTGAAGTCGGAATCCATGGATCGTCCCATGCTTTTACATCAATCCGATTTTGTTTAATCCTTAATAATGGCTGAGGCCTTTCAGCAGATAAGCTAGTCCATATATATGAAGAGGTATCTATATCAATAGCTCACAAAGGCAAACTAAGTCTATAGTACTTGCCTCCCAGAACCCGGGCCAGAAGAGAGTCTGGAATTGTATTAATCTCCACATCTGCTTCAATAGCAAGACTTGATTATACTCTTGAATCATCTTGAAACCAATGCCTCCATATACTCTTGATAAACATAGATTTCCCCTTTTTCCCGATGAATCCCTCTCTTTGGTGGGTTGGAGTCCCACCAAATTCGTGCAATGACACTCACAAGTTTTTTGCATATCTACAAGGGGAGCAAGAAGTTAGACAGAACATAAGTCGAAAGAGCTAGAAAAATAGATTTAATTAGCACATATTTTTCTCTTTTTGATAACTATCTCCATGTCCATCCATTTACACTATTTTGTAATTTGTCCTTAAGAAAGGCAAACAAATTGCATTTGGATCTGCTAATATCTTCTAGAATCCTTAAGTAGGAACCCATTCCACCTTCCTTATGGATCCCAAGAGTATGCTTTATTGTTTGCCTTACATTCTAAGACTCTCTTACCAAAGAGTAGAGATGATTTGTCAAATTTAATGCATTGACCTAAAGCTTTCCCATATTTTCTTACTACCTTCATAAGTTCTTTACATTCACGGGGCTCCGTCTTAAAGAAGAAACGGCTATCATCAGAAAAGAGAAGGTGAGATACCTAGGGGCAAGCGCGTGAAACATGAATCTCATTATCTTTCTTTGATTCTCGACATGATTGAGAAAGCTAACGAGCGGTGCGGTGCATATAATAAATATGAAAGGAGATAAAGGATGTCCTTGACGAAAGCCTATTTCAGGAATAATATTTCCAATTGGTTTACCCTTCATGAAGACCTTATACTTGACCAATGATATACAACACATAATTCAATCAATCCACCTATCCGAGAAACCAACTTTCTACATTAGGACTCTAAATCCCATTTCACCATGTCATATGCTTTGCTCATATCTGTCTTTATTGCCATCCTCTTGTTCTTTCCTCCCTAATTTGTTTTAAGAACATGAAACATTTCTTGTGCAATTTGATGTTGTATGTTATTTGTCTTCCATCAACAAGGGCTGTCTAGATTTCAGAGATGCGATATAGGAGAACTTTTCCATTCTCTGGCATAAGACCTTAAATATTATCTTATAGCTGACATTACATAATCTTGTTGGCCTGAACTGAGAAATCTTGTTAGGCTTGTCCTTTTTTGGGATAGGCATATATTTGTGTCGTTCAGTCCTTGGGCCATAGTGACATCAAAAAGAGACTAATTAACCATACATCTTAAATCCTCCTTCACTATATCTAAGAACGTCTGATAAATTAGTGCAGTCATTCCATCTGGCCTTGGTGAATTAATAGTCTCTGTGATTGATGTCGATACATCGGCTATAGGTTCATCAATTTCCTCCAGATTTTAAGATTCTAAGATTTGTCTGAAATAACTGGTAGCAATGGCTACCAGTCCTCCTTGTACTCAACCATATTTCCCGAGGAATCAGTAGTCGCATAATATGGTTATTGGCTCTCCTCTGCTTCACTAAGACATGAACCAACTTTGAATTTCTATCTCCTTCCCATAACCAAAGAACTATACTTTTTTTTCTCCAAAACATGTCCTCAGTCTCTAAGAGCCTAAGATAGTTCTTTCAATGCTTTAGCTATCTCCTCACTTGTGGCCTTATCATTTGAACATAAACACTCAACTTTATCCTTAAGTTTCTCCACTTGCTTCTCCAAATTTATGTCATTTAGCCTCCTCCACTGGAATGATCTTAGATAGTCTCGACCCAGTTTCTCTTGAAGGAGGATGAAGAGTGCTTAGACCAAAGGCTTGAGAGCTCTCTTTTAGTCTGGATGGTCTTTACGCAGAGGTATGGATGGTACTCTAAGCTGCGTAGATGATTTACAACCACAAGTGTAAACTAGTTTGCTGGTTGTAAACTGTACTCGTCCAGGAGATTCCTCTTCCTTGTGAACGAGCTTGCTCAAAAGATGAACAAGAAAAGAACTTGAGAACTCGAGAGATATTTCTTAATAAATACTTAGTTTATTGCTTGCTTAAAAAATTATCAGCATACATAGGTTTATATAGAAAACTCTTGCATAATGGAAAACCTAGTCGACCCCTTAAAGAAAAGGAAACAACACAGCCGACTTAAAATAGAAAACTAGTAAAAACACCAAAATGGAAATTACTCCTTCTCGACCAAAATGGAAATGTTGAACCAAGTGGTTGAGTCTTCTTGATTCCTTTCTTCTTATTTGGCTCTTTGGCGAATTAGAACCCCCACGGTTCGATTTAAGGTCTTGAAATTCGATCTTGTGGTCAGACCAAAAGAAAAGGAAATCAGTGGTCCTTTTTTATCCTCTCACCCATCTTTTCCTTTTTGGTCCATGATAGAGACTTCTCGACCATTTCCTTTTCCCTCTTGTTCCAAACGCTTAGGAAATTTTCCATGTAGCTCATGCGACCCTATTGGACAACTGAAGTTTCCTTTATTCTCCAATTGAACGTCGAGACCTTCTTTCCCCCATATCAGTCCCAATCGACCCATATGTCTCTTCTGGCTTATCCAAGTCTTGAGAAAGCTCTGGTTTCGGTTCAATACTTTCCATGATCACTCAATCCCCTCCTCCTTCTAAAGAATTTGACCTCAAACCCAAGTCATCTGAAACAAAAGGGATCAAGTCAGAAATGTTGAAAGTTGGACTTATATTCCACTTACTTGGAAGATCGATCTTGTATGCATTGTTGCCAAGACATTTCAAGACTTTGAATGGACCCTCAACTTTTGACATCAGTTTGGATTTTCTTTCATTCAAAAAAATATCCTTCCTAAGATGAATCTACACTAAGTCCCCTGGTTCAAACACCACTTCTCTACGTCCCTTGTTCTTGTACTTCTCGTACAACTTGGTGCGTCTCTCAATGTTTTTCAGAACCTGCTCATGCAAAGACATAAAAAATTCGGCTTTCTTCTTGCCATCAAGGTTAGTTTGTTACTTTAAAGGTAAAGCAAGCATGTCCAAAGGTGACAATGGACTGAACCCATGAACAAC
Organism: Moricandia arvensis; assembly: GCA_905132765.1. Taxonomy (NCBI): domain Eukaryota; kingdom Viridiplantae; phylum Streptophyta; class Magnoliopsida; order Brassicales; family Brassicaceae; genus Moricandia; species Moricandia arvensis. Next base: position 63,092 of record CAJHQP010001007.1, read on the forward strand.
TTGGAAGGGAGAGAAACTAGTAGTTGAATGCAATACACGGTTGTAAGCAAATTCAACATGAGGCAAACAATCCTCCCAACTCTTAATGTTTCTCTTAATGACAACACAAATAGTGACAAGGTCTTGTTCACAGTCTCAGTTTGCCCATCAGTTTGAGGATGACAAGTCGTAGAGACTAGCAACTTAGTTCCTAGTTTACCCCATAGAGACTTCCAAAAATGACTAAGAAACTTTGTATCTCTATCCTAGGCATCCCATGCAACCTGAAAACTTCCCTACAGAACAAATCAGTTATCATGGATGCATCATCAGCTTTATGACAAGGTATGAAATGTGCCATCCTAGAGAAATTATCAACCACTACAAAGATGCAATTTCGAACTTTCTTAGTTCTAGGCAGACTTAACACAAAGTCCATTGACACATCGACCCATGGTTCAGTGGAAATAGGTAGAGGGGTATACAAACCTGTGGGTTGCACCCGGGACTTGGATTTTTTGCACGTGACTCACCAACCACAAACTCGTTCCACATCTTGTTTCATCTTAGGCCAAAAGAAATGCTCCTTTAGGGCCCCTAGAGTCTTGGTGATGCCAAAGTGCACCATTAGTATTCCACCATGTGCTTCTCTAACAAACAACTCCCGTAGAGAGCAAGTAGGTACGCACAAACGATTCTCATAGAAAAGGAACCCGTCCATCTAATAAAACTTTCCTTGTGCCTTCTTGCTAGTTTCTCTATAGACTTCTTGAAACTCCGGGTCCTCTTGATAATACATTTTGACATGATCAAACCCAAGCAACCCTGTCTCAACAAATGAAAACAAAGCATGTCTTCTTGAAAGAGCATCGACCACAACGTTCTCTTTACCTTGTTTGTACTGGATCACATAAGGGAAGGTTTCAATAAATTCAACCCACCCTGCGTGTCTCTTGTTAAGCTTTGGTTTCCCCTTAAAGTGCGTGAGAGATTCATGATTAGTGTGAATCTCAAATTCTTTCGGCCATAGATAGTGTTGCCAGTCTGAAGAGACCTTACCAACGCATAAAGCTCCTTATCATATGTGGGGTAGTTCAAGGTGGCTCCTCCAAGCTTCTCACTGAAATAGGCAATATGTCTTTTTCTGGCATTAAAACAGCACCAATGCCCACTCTTGAAGCGTCACACTCAATCTCAAAGGTCTTGGAGAAGTTTGGTAAACAATAATGGCGCATTAGTCAGCATGTCCTTTAGCAACCGGAAAGCTTCCTCTTGAGCTTTACCCCATATGAACCCTACATTTTTCTTGATCACCTCAGTCAGTGGTGCAGAAATTGAATTAAAGTCTTTGACAAACCTCCTATAGAATCCAGCAAGACCACGGAAGCTACGGACTTCGCCAATGGTCTTAGGTGCTGGCCAATCTTTGATGGCTTTCACCTTCTTACCGTCCACTTGTACGCCTTGGGAGGTAACCACAAAGCCTAAGAAGACTAGACTTTCACTTCAAAATAAACACTTCTTGCGGTTGGCATAGAGAGTCTCTTACCTAAGCACATCCAACACCTTCTTCAAATTCTCTAAGCGTTCCTCCATGCTCAAGCTATAGATGAGAATATCATCAAAGTACACAACCACAAACTTTCCAATGTAGCTTCGTATCACGTGATTTATCAACCTCATGAACATGCTTGGTGCATTGGTTAGGCCAAACAGCATCACCAACCATTCATACAACCCATTCTTGGTCTTGAAGGCGGTTTTCCATTCATCTCCTTCTCTCATTCTAATCTGATGGTAACCACTCTTGAGATATATCCTGGAGAACAAACATGAACCATGAAGCTCATCTAGCATGTCATCTAAACGAGGTATTGGATGCCTGTACTTCACAGTGATGTTGTTGATGGTCCGACAATCCACACACATTCTCCAGCTTCCATCCTTTTTGGGAACCAGCATAACTGGAACAACACAAGGACTCATGCTTTCTCGGATGTGTCCCTTTGCCAAAAATTCGTCCACTTGTCTCTGGAGCTCCTTGGTTTCATCCGGGTTGGTTCTGTAAGGATGCCGGTTTGGTAAGGATGACCCTGGTACGAAGTAAATCTGGTGTTCTGTGCCCCTCACCGGTGGCAACCCCATTGGGTTATCCTCAGGAAAGACATCCCTATAATCCTGCAAAAGAAGCTCAATCTCTCTTGGAAGTTCTGGACAAGGTTTAGAAGAAGTTACTAAGCCCATATACATAAGTATAACCAGGGATTACTGACTAAAGAAGGTGTGTTTTATGTCACTAGAAGTAGCAAGGAGACTAGACCCCTTTACCTTACTTGGCTTAGATTCCTTTGGGCAGAAGCTTCCCTACGCCTCTGCTTAAGTTGTATCTGGTCCTGGTAGACTTCTTGAGGTGTTAAAGAAATGAGGGTGATCTTTTTGCCTTGATGAACAAATGTGTGTTGATTGGTGAAGCCATTGTGAATGGCCTTTGTATCAAACTGCCATGGTCGCCCAAGAAGAATATGATTGGATTCCATAGGTAGCACATCAAACATGATCTCATTCGTGTCCTGCCCAATAGCCAATGGAATCGGGACCCTTTGTCGAACCCGCATCTCCCCTTCTTATTGAACCATTGCAGCATGTAAGGTCGAGGATGTTTTTGAGTTTTCAGCCCAAGTTTCTCAACAAGTGTTTCACTCGCTGCGTTGGTGCAACTATCTCCATCTATGATGAGGCTACACACCTTGTCTTGGTTGAGACACCGAGTGTGGAACAGGTTCTCCGGTTTTTCTTGTTCTTCCACCTTCTGTGAGGTATTCAAGGCTCTCCTAGTAACCAACAGTTCGCCTTTAGTGGGGGTATACCATGGTTTCTTCTTCAGACAGTCCGTCCTCATCCTCGTCCTCTGACACAATATCGCTAGTATCCAACATGACCATGATCTTTTTATTGGTACACTCATTGGCTTATTGGCCAAAAATCTTGACACTTGAAGCACTTGACATTCCGTGATCTAGGAGTACCATCCACTCCTTTACCTTTATTATCCGGAGCTGTGGGAACATTCTCTTTGGGATTGTGGTAAGTTTTTTCATTCTTAGGGAAGGATGGATTGGATGATGATCCGTACTGGTTCTTGGTAAAGCCTCGCCTCTTGTTTTGTTGCTCAATGAGATTGGCTTTGTGCAACAATTCCTCAATTTCCTCATACTTTTGCATCTCCAGACGATCCTGGATGTCTTGATTCAACCCTCTTTAGAAACGAGCCATTTTCGCCTCAGCGTCCTCTTGCATACCATCATTCATCATCAGTGTTTCTAGCTCTTGATAGTAATCTTCAACATTCTGAGTCCCTTGAGTAAGTCTCCTTAGCTTCTGGTGGAGTTCTCTATGGTAATGAGTCGGCACAAAACGCTTTTTCATGAGGATTTTTATCTCTAACCACGAGGTGACTTGTGGTTCACCGTTGCGTCTCATAGTCTGGCAAAGTTGATCCCACCAGTTGATTGCATATCCACAAAACTCGGTGGCTGCAAACCGGACCTTCTTATCCTCAATATGGTTTTGACATCCAAAAACCATCTCCATCTTTTTCTCCCATTCAAGGTAAGCATCCGGGTCACTCTTTCCATGGATTGGAGGTATCCTAAGTTTCAAACTGCCCAAGTTCTCTTCTCTCCTTGGACGTTCCCTGCCAGCTTCTTGATCTTCTCCAGAGGAAGATCCTTGATCATAAGCTACACGCCTACACCTATGTGCTTGTATGTTCCTGCCACGAGGAGCATCATCACCTTGAAAAAACATTATTTCTCATTTGGTTAGCATTAAACACTCTAGATAAGGGCCTCTATCCGGAGTTGGTTCAGCGGATGGGTAGGAGCAGTGGCGGGTGCTAATCTCACACGGTCCTCATCCACGTGTTCCTCATCCACGCCGTTTGCCATAATCATGTAAATCACTTATAACACACAATACAAGTAAGATAACCCTCTCTCACTCAGATTTATTGTGTAACTCTCAAGATCTCGTTCTTCCTACTCATTCAACAGTGAGCAAAGCCTGTAAACAACCAAGGATTAGGACCCTACCCAAAACGTTTTAAGATAGAAAGATTGCAAGGTCTTTGGCGTAATACCGTATTAACCTCCCGACCGGTTTTCTCCTCGGTCGACTGGATTAGTCTTCAGTCTTTTCTTTTCTTTTTTTGTCTCTTTTTTGGACTATGGAATGGCTCGGTCTGACTATTACACAAGATAAACAGAAAAGAAGTGTTTAGATAGATTTGAGATTTCAAATAAAATCCCGAACCCTTCAAGCGGTTCTGATACCACTTGAAATGATCTTGGATAGTCTTCACCTGGTTTCTCTTGAAGGCGGATGAAGGCTGGTTAGAACGAAGGCTTGAGAGATCTCCTTTTAGTATGGATGGTCTTCAAGCAGAGGTGTGGATAGTCCTCTGAGTTCCGTAGATGATTCACAACCACAAGTGTAACCTTGTTTGATGGTTGTAAACTGAACTCTTCCGGGAGATTCCTCTTCCTTGTGAAAAAGCTTTCTCAAAGGATGAAAAGGAAGAGAACTAAAGAACTCAAGAGAGGTTTCTTAAATAAATACTTAGTTTATTGCTTGCTTAAAATCATCAGCATACAGAGGTTTATATAGAAAACTCTTAGCATAAGTAAAATGAAAAACCTAGTCGACCCCTTTGAGAAAAGGAAATAACACAGCCGACTTAAAAATAGAGAACTTGCAAAACACCAAAATGTAAATTACTCCTTCTCGACCAAAATGGAATGTTAAAACAAGTGTCCGAGTCTTCTTGATTGCTTTGTTCTTCTTTTGCTCTTTGGCGAATTAGAACCCCCATGGTCTGGTTTAGGGTCTTGAACTTCGATCTTGTGGTCGGACCAAAAGAAAAGGAAATCGGGTGGTACTTTCCTTTTTCTTCTCGCCCATCGTTTCCTTTTTGGTCCACGATAGAAACGTCTCGACCATCTCCTTTTTCCTCTTGTTCCAAACTCTTAAGAACTTTTTCATTTAGCTCATGGGACCTTATTGGACGACTGATTTTTCCTTTATTCTCCAAATGAATGCCGAGATCTTCTTCCCCCATTTCCAGTTCCATTTCACTATCACCCAGGTCACTACAAGCGTCCGACACGTCCATATCAGTTCCAATTGACCCATCTGTCTCTTCAGGTTCGTCCAGGTCTTCAGTAAGCTTTGGTTCCGGTTCAAGCCTCTCAATGATCACTCCACCTTGCATATGGTTTGTGAGGGGTGTCTCATGACACATAAATCCCTCATGAATGCTATGGAATGATGAGGGGTGACAGATTCTTCAGTGTTGATCACTTAATTTCCATTACTTTGAAATCGCAATTCTAGCCTCTTCTTGAAGCTTCATCAACCATGTAAAATCACACATGTTATGGGATGATTCATAACTTCCCAACTGAAGGTAGCTGTTCTAATTCCATGTAGAATTTGATCCATAGCTTCCCAACCAGAAGGTAACTGTTTTAACTCCCACGCCTTTGCCTGATTCATAGAACTTCAATCAGCTTGCCTCTCCACTTGATCCTCTTGCCAAGTAGTATGTTATGGCCATCTATTACAACACCAAGTTGTTATTGTTCTTGCTGATATTTCTTTGTGTTGTCATGAGGAAGAGGAGACTCTGAAGCTTCATTGATCTTCTGGTAGCTCAATGATTTCCCTCCTCAAGCTTGACTAAGTAAAGGAACAATCTTGTAGGCGAGCTTCAATGAGTTTGAAACCGGGAGCAAAAAAATACCAACACATGCACTTAAGCCAACCGATTCACCATTTGGCTTTAACTCCAATGTCTTTGAAATCGGGAGCACAACAATACCAACATTTGCGGTTAAGCCAACCAATTCAACATTCTTCATGACTTAAATGATGTTCGTTCTTGTGAGTCTCTTGAACCATGAGCACCACAGTTCCAACACTTGCGCTTAAGCCAACTGACTCTACATATAAATTGCTTCCATAATTTATACTTCACTTTGAGGTTTGATGTATATCTCTAGACACTTCTGGTGTTCCTGAACATTAGTCAAACTCAAGCAAAAATTAGATACCTTCATTGGGAGCAGATCTTTAACAATACCAAGTCTAATCGCCAATTCTCAAACAAGAGAATGCAATAATCTGGGCACAAGGCCAATCAACCAGAAAATGATCAAGAAACTAACATCTCTAAATGCATTGCATAATTAACCATCAAAACAATAGCAAATAGGTTCATAAACAGAATACATGAGGTCTAGATGCAATACAAAATATCAATAGGAAGGTAAGACAATAACATTTACACAATACAACACCACAATACAGTACCTCAAACGATTTCAACTGAAATAACAATCAGAACATATCAACTAAGATTCTTGAACAGAAATAATAAACCATCAAGACAAGTTCAAGCACAAAACTCTCTACAAAAGGAAAACTATAAGCAAATACAAATCATCAATGCACAATAATCAGAACTGCACTTCTAGATGTCTAACAATCTTAAGGCAGAAATGACAATGAGAAGCATCCTAATCAATTTTAACATATCATGAATGCAATAACAACCTAATCAGACCTTCTAGAATCAAACACAAGCACACAAGGTAAGAAGAGAACGTGTAAGATTAGGACAAAATCACTTTAAAAAAAATTCAAGCAACTTAACATGATTCATAGAACACTAAACCATAATTCAAAAAGAAAAAACAATAGACATTACACAAGCTTTTATTCAGGATTAGGAGGTTTAACTTACAGCCAATGAACCTAAGCTGGTTCCTTGAAGCTCCATAGACACACTACTCATCTTAGCTTGGCAGATTTGAAGTTGGGTTCATTACCCAACTCCTTTTCCTTGTGTGCTTATCCATGTTGCAAAACTCACCCTTTGATCCCCTCCTGTCCTCCTGGTTTTCTTAGTGCCATTGGACACCATCAAACTGTGGCTCTTACTGACTCCATATTGAAGCAGATTTGAGAAAATCAGTGTGAGCAGTCTTCAGAGGGTGTGAGCTTTGAGATTGTGCTTCATATGTGGAAGACATCACCAGGTATTGAATAACCTGTCAACACAACTAAAGAAAATCATCTCTAGACACATGAGAGATCAGAACATGAGTCGTTACCTAGTCTGATCTCCAAAACACCTTAACATAATGCACACAATGGACATGAACTTTCTTCATTCTGTCCAAGCAACAACACTGAATCCTAATCATCATAACTAAGCATTCAGAAAACACAGAAACACTAGAATATAAAGACAAATCTAAACAGAATTTTTAAGATAATTTCTAGATAGTTTCAAAATATTCCAGAACAAAGATTAGACACTAGCAACAACCTAGTCTCTAAACAACATAATACATACAAATTTCTATAGAATACATTAACACAACAATATTACCAATTTTATTAAGGCAAACATAATACACACATCTAGCTGATTTAAATAAACGCCCTATTATCATACAACAAGAAACCAGAGAGATGACAAAGTCTAGACAACTAAGACTCTTAACAACATCCTAAGGCAGATAATTTCTTGACCAGACAACATAACATTTGAACAAATTTTCTCATGAGCAGGAACTAGACAACTTTAGACAAGAACATCAAGCTAGTTTCTAAACATCCTAAACCAACTTTAACACACAAGAATATCACACAATTTTTTTTATTAGAGTAGGAGGGTCAGCTTACTATCAAGGAACCTGAGCTGGTTTCTTGAACCTACAACCCATGCGGGCTCATTGAGAATGCATTGTGGACTCTCCTGACTCCTCCTCTCCTCCAGATTATCTAGATAGAGAAATAGCTTCAAGTCCTACTCGACTCCATCAACAATTTTTAGGTAGGTTTGAACAATTTCTAATTCTTTCTTCAAACCGACTGTCTTTGAGAGTTTTGAAGCATCTGAGATGAAATGTCTCCTTAACACTTCTTCTTCAAGGGATGGTTTCACCATACACAACCAGATATGGTAGATAGGAACCCAGGGCATTTCTGAAAACACCAAGTCTTTTGTATTCTCCATCTTGGAGAGTTTTGGACCAATGGACACTAGAATGATCCTACTGGTTATCAAGACACTTACTTTGCTGAAGCTTGCTAAAGTTAACTAAAGCTTTCTTGAGTTTCAGAACAAGATATACTCTTCTATATTGAGTGCAGGTGAGGTTATTACCTCTTGGAAGACCTTTGAACCAGTGGATAAAAGGATGTATCATACCGAAATTTTGAAAAATATGAAAGAGAGATGTACTGAGGATGAATTTGCGGAAGTCTTTGAAAGGTTCAAGACCTACCATGTAAGAAAAGAGAATGAATAGGTAGAGTAAACTAATTATGAGCTCCTGGTTAAGTTTGAACCAGAGAGAAGGAAATAGTAAGTGATGAAGAGTGAGTGTAGGCATTAAAGTATAAGTGAAGAGTACGAAAAGAGTATGAAGGAAGTCTGAGAGAATAAGAGATTATGAGTAACTTAGGTAACCATAGAGTATAGAGTGTAGAGAGAGAGAGAGAGAGAGAGAGAGAGAGAGAGAGAGAAGAAGAACTTTCTCCTTTAATTTGCAACATGTTACAAGCAGTTTTTAAATAGCCAAAGGCTTGCAATAAACAAATACTATATCTAGAACATCTTAAATAATTAATTCTGTAGGGAAATAAACTGAGACTGCCAATGGAAGCACAACCAGAAGGTGTAAAAAGTGCAGCTCCAAACAACCAACTTTCTAATCTCCAACATGTGACTTTTATTCTATTTAAATCCCAATTGTCTAGCCTCTCTCTCCAATAGTCATAAGCTATTTAAATTCAAATCTGCCTCTGAAGTTGAAGCTGGACGAGTTTCACTATTGTTTTGCCTTCCAAGACACTTTAGCTCAAGCTTGGGTGCTTGGAAGTCCAAACTGTACAGACATGCTTCATCTTCAGGTATCCGAACTCTTCTCTTCTTCTTGTCTTTCATTTCAACATTCTTCTCTTGATCTTCTTTGTGCAAGTCATCTTGATCACATTCAGCCATTCTTCTTTCTTCTACATTCTAACAATTATTTGGTTCACAAGTCTGTATGAACCAGTCTCAATTTGAAGTGTCCGGATCACTAATTCTTCTTGTCTTCTTTATTTATCTTTATAAATACTTGGATCATGAACCAGCTTCTTCTTCTGGTCAGTCCCTTCTTCATCGAAACAGTGACTTCTTCGCCTAGAAATGTGGGAACTCAAATTCGCATTGTCGATTTCCGTTGAATTAGGATCGCAAAGTAAACCCTAGTTTCCCAGAGGTCCTGGATATCTATTAAACCACACGCCAATCAGTCAGAATGCGAAATAAATATCGAGAAACTAAGTAAGAATCGAAAAGAGAACAAATAGAAGTCTTATTCCAAAATTGTGTATGAGCATTTACAACAGGATAAGAGCCTTGGCTATGAGAGCTGTCGGCGAGAACCCTAGTTCTAATAACCTAAGATTGCAAAACCCTAGTTGAGTCGCAGCTCGAATAACAAAAACAGAAAGTTGCCTAAAAGTTCTAAGTGCTAAGCTATGTTTGCTCTGAGTGGAGATTTTCGTGTGTTCCCTGCATCATCACCCTCGAAGTCCTTATATACTCCTCCAGAGGTGGTTTGCTCTTTCCCCTTCCGCCCTTGGTCGAATTTATCGCTTCGCGGAAATATTCCTTTTTTCCTCGATCTTCAAGATTATCTTCGGAAACTTAACATTTATCCTCTGATCTTTGACATTTATCTTCCGAACTTAACATTTATCCCTTCATGCAAAATAAAAGATAAAGCGTCACAAATTTTGGGCTTGACTTCGGATAAAATCGCGAGTGGGCCTTTGGCCGAGCTTTAAACCTCATTGGGCCATTTTCTGACTTAGACGTGTCTACGATTTTATCGAAATAGTATTGCTTAAAACGACGTCGTCCGAGAGTTAGAATCTTTCATATGGATCGTATGATTCTAGGTGTTTAGTTAACCGTTATTGTCTCATACGATTTACCCAACCCTTTCTCAAGAAAACGAGTTTTTTCGGTAAAGTTCCAATGTCAACCCCGATCAAGATGGAACAAAGATAAGTTTGATCAAGTATCAAGAGAGGGAGTTAACGGGGACGAGATGAAAATGGATTGATTGACCCAACTTGTCGAACGAACGAATCGGATTGCTTGTACCACCCAACTCACCTATATGGGGAGTTGGGCTTGTCAACTCGCCATACGGGTGATTGGTTGGTCCGTGCCGTCCAACTCGCCATACGGGCGAGTTGGTCGGTCCTTGCCGTCCAACTCGCCATACGGGCGAGTTGGTCGGTCCTTGCCGTCCAACTCGCCATACGGGCGAGTTGGTCGGTCCGAGCCGTCCAACTTGCATGTATGGCGAGTTGATCGGCCCATGTGGCTTAATTTACCCGTTCGACGAGTTGGACGTCTTTCTCGGCCATCTTCTCCGTCCGGGGAGTTAGATGATCGAGCCTTCTGGTCATTTCGTCGTATTCCCATTTGGGAATATGTTTTCCCTTTTTTTGAGGCATCATCTCTTTCTTACACGAAGAGCGTATTCTCCCGGTAGGTTTCGGACGTTGATTCCGTCGTAAGCGATTTTGACTCCAGCAAGAAACATCTGATACTTATTCTGAGCCACGTAGGCAAGAGTCGAGAAATGATGTGTAAGTCTTATGCGTGTTGCTGAACATCGCAAAGATGTTTTTTCAATCGACTTTCTGCTCTATGTTCAATACCCTTCAACTCCATTATGTCCTCCTGCTGATTGAATCCCAGTAAGCATCAAACCCAGATTTCAAGAACGACCGGACACAACGGGAAGAAGAAGACCCAGTGGCAATTTCGCAAGTGTCAGCCAGACTTCTTGAATTTTTGCAAGTGTCAACCAGACTTCTTAAATTGAAAAAAGGAGTATTTAAGTTCGTTATATATGTGTAGCAATGTTTTTTTGGTAAAAAATGTGTAACAATGTTTTTTGGTAAAAAATGTGTAACAATGTTTTGTAACACTCTCTTTCTTTTTGGGATGAATTACACCAGTGGATACAATACGTTTATGTTGATTGGTGGTTTTAGATATGATGACACGTGAATTTATTGAAGGTGCGAGAGAGATGATCATGAACTCCATTGTTTCCTCCATCGTTTTAAAGTGTTAGTTTTCACTTGACAGCCTAGAAAACAAAGAAACTGAAGAGAAGATTTATTGTTACTTTGGTAGGGATCTTTTTGATTAAAGGGTAGTATTGGGCCAGGTATATTTAAGCTCACGATGGGAAGACTTTTTTTGAGCAAACCAAGAAAACGACATATAGTTTTGTGTAACGTTCAAGAAATCGCTAAGCGGTAAGTAAGCGCTTTATAGAGTACTAGCGATTACACGTGGATTATTTGGAGTTGAGGTGAAGCCAAGACATTGACGAATTATCGATTTATTATTATTATTATATATACATATATATATATATATATATATGACATTAAAATTAAATATTTTAGTTTTTAATTAGAAATATAAAATTATTATGATGAATTATTAAAATTAGATATGCAAAACAAAAAAAAAATAGAGAAATTTGTGGATTTGTACTAATATTATTGATTAAATTAACATATTTAAACTAATTTAGATTGACTTTAATCAACTTTAACCAATTTTGAATAGTTTAAATTGATATGAATCGTATAAATCGGATTTAAGGAAATTGTTTCGCATATGATCGAGTTGCTGTCTAGCAAGGGCCTAGGCGCTGCGTAGATCAATTTTTAGAATCTTGGTTTTGTGTCTGGGTTAGTTCTCTTCTCTGGACTAGGTCCTAGTCGAGACAACACTGCTATCTAGTGTAAAGGAGTGATACGACCGTCTGACTTAGTTCTCTTCTCTGGACTTGACCTAGTCGAGACAAGACTGCTATCCAGTGTTTTGGTCCGAAGTTCTTCCGGTTCCACTATCAAATGCAGGTAATATTTTCTAAAAAATTTCAAGTACACAGCCTTGATGAGTAGGTACGATTATTTTTGATTGAATCACAGCTTTGTTTCCGTAGATAGTCATAGAGATTTAAGTTAACTCTGCTCGGATAACAGCAAGTCGCTTTGTCCATACTGTCTGAATCTGAATCAGCTCTTTTGCAGAGCTAAGAGCTCAACAAAGAAAGTGAGATGACTGGTTAATGTTTTCGTTTGGATTTGTTCTCTTGTCATGTCTTATCTTGATTCGAGTTTTAGTTTTTGTTTTATCTGAATGTTGGCTTTGTTCATCATCATCCCTTAATCGAAGTCATCGAAGTCTTCTCTGTTATTGATCCAAATATGGAGTATCTATGCTTTTTCTGACATCCAAGTTCTAGGTTTTTGTTTGATTTTTTTTTGGTATATATTTTGTTCATCTAAGGTTTCTCTCTTTCCCTATAAGAGATTCATAATTAGTTATTGATTTTATACAAAATATAGGTTTTAGTTTTAATGGATGCACCCTTTAAAAAATAAAATAAAAGGATGTCGACAAAGTTTCTTGATAACTATAATATTTCTACCCAGGACCTTGTAGTCGAGTGGTTCTACCTCTTTGGGGAGGGGAGGTCGGCTGTTCGACTCGCGTGGAGAGGGAGGCGTGCCCAGGTCCGTAATGGTACATGCAAAGGCTGGCGCCGGACCTAGGTGGTGGGCGTAAGCCCAACACCTGGTTAATCAAAAAAAAAACTATAATATTTATGAGAATATTCTTAATTACTAGAGATTTATCATCGTGAAGAGTTGATTAGAGCTTCTGGTTATCATTGATATCTGATCTTTTTTCAATGCGTCGATTGATATGTATTGGTTGCAATGCTTGATTTTCTTAATCTCTTTCCTTAATGAGAATAATGTATCAGAGATTGTACCTTTGCAATATTACTGTGTGTTTTTAATGTTTTCTTTATGTGATTGTAGATTGTCCCAAATTGCATTGTGCTAAAAGGTTGTCTGGTCGTTCTTTGTTTTCATTAGGTTACAAAAATTCAGAAAGATGAAGAGGAGAGGCCGCTGCGGTGGAGGAAATAAACGGAGAAACAAGAAGCACGTCAAAGAAGAAGAAGATGACAACATGGCGATGGTGGTGACCAGATGAAGAAACATAGACAGGTTGATGAGAAAGAGGAGATGTTGCAGCGAGCAGAGCAATCACATCTCACAAGGAGAAATAAGGAGCGTTCAGTGACTTCTTCTTCTTCTGAACAAGACAATGGCGATGTCTCAACTTCTGAGGGCGCCATATAGAATCGCTCAATGGTTCTGTCATCTCGATATTTGATTCGAAAGACCGAATTACATCCAATTGCTACTTTTCCATGAGGTAAATCTGTGACATCCCACGTGTAATTTTTATGTAGTGCCTCAGCTTTGACAATAACTGTGTTGTTCCATCTTGGATCGTGAATTGCCTTGTTATAGTTGATTGGTTCAGTAGTAGCATCTACCTTTGCGAGATAAGCCTGATGCACATGAGAAAGACGATGGAAGGAGACATAATTAGCAAAGGAATAAGGATTCTTACTTGAGGACGGTGAAGCGCAGTGAATGTGTTGAGGAGCATGATGGGGTTCTTGGATTCGTGTAGTATATGTAACATATGGCTTTAGTAAAACCGACTTTTGTTTCTGTCGCATTCCATGACCAAGTATCTCCGAGTTTGGAATTTCAGATGCAGAAGGTTCAGACGTCTCAAGAAATGATGCTCGGATGTTTGTTGTTGTGTGAGCTCCCCTTGAAGGAGGTAAAAACTTAGAGACTGACGTTGGTTCTATTTTAGTATTAAATATTGTAGGATGAGGTGAAGGCAAAGAAACTTCTTGTTCAATGACTGGAGATGATTTAATTTATGGAAAATTCTCATTATGAAATATGACATCTCTAGATACAAAAGTTTTCTATCTCAAAATCAAATACTAGAAAACCTTTCTTTCCCATTGGATAACCGAGAAATAGACACTTTGTGCTTCGTTCATCAAACTTGTCTCTGTTGCAAGTGATTTTCAAGCAAAACAGAGAGTACCAAATGTCCGCAAATTGTCATAAGTTGAAGCTTACCGCTGAAGGAATTCATATGGATTTTTGTATTCAAGAAGCTTATTTGGTGTTCTGTTGATGAGATATGTAGCAGCCAAAATGCTTTCTCCCCAAAAACGAATGGGAAAATTTTCTTGGAACATCATTGTGCAAGCCATATTGAGAATATGTCTGTGCTTTCGCTCCACTCTTCCTTTTTGATGAGGTGTTTCGACACATAATGTTTGATGAAGAACACCCTTTTCGGAAAAGAATTCTCGAAGACAAAGGAACTCAAACCCTTTATTGCTTTGTACGATCTTTATTTTTTGTTGAATTGATGTTGTACGTAGGCAAAGAACTTCTTAATGGCTGTTGGTGCGTCTTTATTTTCAAGTAGTAGTATAGTCCATATTGCTCGAGAGTGACCGTCGACGATTGTTAAGAAGTAGCGTGCACCGCTCAGAGATGGAGTTTTATAAGGCCACAGAGATCGCAATGAATTAAAGAGAAAATGTCATCAAATTTATTAAAACTCTGAGAAAAACACCACGGGTTTGTTTAGCCCGAACAAAAATGTCACAAGACTTTTCAAAAGCTCCTAAATTGTGAGAAAAACCTCCAATGTCTGATAAACTAGAAAGCACAGCTGATGAAGGATGTCTTAAACGTCGGTGGCACAAATCACGAGTTTGGAGTCGTCCAGCCAGTCCTACGATCACGCCGGTGTAGTGGTAGACCCCATCACGCTCTTCACCCGCACCAATCAATGTACTTGAATTTAGGTAATGTATCACCCAAATTTTTTTGGTGAAAAGCACAAAACATGCAATAGCACGCAATAACCGAGCAACATATATAAGGGTTATAGATAGATGTGGTGTGTAAAACACATCTGTTATAACAAGCCTTTGTCCTAAGTGTAAGTTTCTTTGTTTTGTTGCCCATGTGAATTTTCCGTTTGGTAAAGATATAGGACATGCTGGAATGGTGGATATATTGGTAAGCAATTGATATCTCCGGTCATATGGTGAGACGCGCTGGAATCGATGATGATGTCGTATTTTCTGTCTTTACCAAATAAGTATAACTTGTTTCTCTTAGCCAAGGGCTTTTCTGTTGAGTTCTGCTTCTGACTATTCAGAAAGTTTGCTAGTGAGGTCCATTGATCGACATTGAAGTTTGGAATGCCTTGTGTCTGTGGTTGTTGTGTTGTTTGCTCAGAAACCTGAGCCACGTCCACTGAGTCCTCGTATGAGTTTGTCGGAACCTCTGCCTCTGGTTGATTTTCTCTTGTCAGTCCACCATTCAGGGAAACCAGCGATCTCGAAGCAATTTGGGGCTTCATGTCCTGTCATTCCGTAGTGTGTGCAGGATGTTGCAGGTCGCATGAATTTTTCTGCTGAAGCATGTTCTGTTGAGCGAGGAACGGATTGTTGCTGTTGAGTTGGTGCTGAGAACCCAACTGTTGGAGTTCGTTTCTCATTAATTCGCATGGAGTTCAAGTGTTGCTTCTCTTGTATGATATGCAAGTGTATTGTGTTGAGTGCCATCGCCGTTTGTCTGCTTAAAAGATTTGATCGAGCTGTCCCGAATCGTGAGTAGTCTAATCCCATACGGAATTGGTGAACTCTTATCTTCTCCTGACTCTTTTCATAGTTTACCATTGAGTTTCCCTCAGAGCTTCCGCAACAACAGCTAAAACGCTTATCCAAGTCAGATAAATCATCCCACATGACTTTAAGGTCGTCCATAAAAAATCTCGACAATGTCTCTGTCTTGTTTGCAGGCTGTTATGTCTGCAAGGAGTTGATGAATGCGAGTATCATAATTGACTGAGAAATGTCGCTGAAGGTTCTCCCACATAGCTTTTGCACTTTCAACAAGACAGATATAAGATCGTAGTTTTGGTTCACACTACTGTATATCCATCCTATGATCATTGTGTTGACCATGTCCCACTTTTCTGCATCTTCAGAATCGTCAGGTGGTCGTTTTAGAGTTCCATCTATGAACCCTAACTTTCGTTTGCCACGAAGTGAGTTTGTCATCAAATTCGACCATCTTTCGTAGTTAGCACCGTTCAGGAGGACCAGCGTCTGTACTTATCCCGTGTTATTGGATGGCTGCAAGTAGTAAGGTGACATTAGTTTGTTTGTCACAGAAGCTGCAACTATGGGTTGATTTCTTGTTAAATTGCTCCTGATTTCGTTAGATAAGTTGAGATAGAGCAAAAAATAGGTTCAAGAGTAAAGAGTAGACTCTGATATCATTTCAAACTGTTTCTGTGTGTTTTATTCATTGAGTTATGATCGATATATACACCGTTAGGAGATAGACTCGATTCCTAAACATCATGAGATAACATTTATATCTACACAGGTCTATCATTATCTCACAAAGATCCTAGCTTATAGCTAAAATATACAACGAGAAGTTGAGTCCGCCGTTTGATTTGATCAATTACAGCCTACGAGATAGCTACTCTAAGTTGAACACCTTGGAGAAACCAATCGTCGAAGTTGAGACTGTGACCAACAAAGGTAGTAGTAAGATGATTACAATGGGGTTAAGAAAGGAGGCTAAAGTTAATGAAATTTAAGAATATGTAACCCCAAACATTTATGTGAAGCTATGATCATATGGGGGAAGATCAAATGCTTTCTTAGTTTTTATTCATTACAACACATACATATTTATAGAAAAAGGAACAACTGAATGCTTACTTAAAGTTAATACACGTCAATCTACTTGTGCCAACTTGCTTCTCGAGCATAGTAAACCATGAGCTAAAACCAGGAGTGAAAATTGTGGCCACCTCTTGTATAACAACTACTTTTGACTTCTTAATAATCATTATCTTATAGCAGCTTTCCTTGCCCATAAGTAAGTTAGCAGCCATATTTGACTTTTCTACAGCTGATTGCTTCTTCATTCACCAAGCTGTGTGTAGCTGCCTCCTCCTTATTGGTCCTTCAGACTGGATCATAAGTGTATTTCCTTAGTGGGTTATGTTGGACCTCTTTACTGGATCATGTCGGACCTTTTTACTGGATCATGCTGGACCTTTATTCTTTAGGCGTCTCTTCCACATAAGGATTGGGCTTGCTTCTTCATTACTCACACTCATAATCAACAAGATTATGTATGTTCTTTTCCTGCACCTTGTTGTCTTCTTCTTCTTCTTCTGTGGAGCAAAAGTGATCTCCACACTCAAATGGATCCCTGAAGGTCTCCATTTTTGTCCTCACTCTACTCCATAGAGTGATGATACCTTTGCTGACACAAAGCTCTTCTTCACACTCATAATAGGCGCTTTACTCTACATATTCACTCTTGTTCTCTCCCTTGTTGTATTTGGAGTTTAGATAGTAGATTGTCTCACTCAAGCTCCTACATTACACCATATGAAGAGCTTCTCCTCTTTCCACTCGATTCAGATCTTCTCAGTGTTCTCATTTAAACACTCCTCCTCAAGATAGGATGGATATGAATATGAAAGCCTATCTTGCACAATGAGAACACTTGTGCACATATATGGACTTCCTCTGCTTGTTAATCACTTCAACCACCACTTTGATCTTTCCTTCTTGCTTTCTCTATCTAAGTTGTCTTTTGGAGGTGTTGTCGTTTTGTCTCTTGCGGTCAGCGTAAGTATAATACTGTCATCTTGGGTCACCGTTGGTCGGCCTCTTTGGTCTGCCTCTTTTGGGCCAGCCATCTTGGGTCAGACATCTTACAGTAATTTGGATTCCACCAGTTGGTTAGCCTTAATGGTTGGTCTTCATGATTCACATTCTAACAGCCCCCCTCAAGATTTGTTTTGATATGGAATGAAAGCCAATCTTGAAATGGGAATCATGAGTGTACACATTTTCTTCTTTTGTGTGAGCTTCTGTTTTTTTGTTTGTTGAAGTAGCACCAATAGCACTGTCATCTCCTCCTTGGAATAGCTTGTGTATGTATGACATTTTAACAACTTGGATTCACCTTGCTTCTTCATTTGCTTTAACCACTTCTGATGAGAGCTCTATTGAATTCCTCTTCTCCTTGGTTTCAGCTTCATGAGAGCTTAAGATGTAATCCACAAAACACAAGGCTGCTTAGATAGCTCTTATTACCATATGAGTTTATAAACAAACTATCTCCTCCTGAGATAGATAAATAGATCTCCATCACCAATAAGAGATCCAATTCTTAACACCATGTATTAACATACTTCTCGTCTTGAGAAGTTTCACACACGTTTTTCTTCTTGTGAAACACCATCTTGAAAAACACAACTTTGTTCTTCTTGTAGCTTTTGGTCTGTTGGTAATACAACTAGATAACCTCCAACCACAGCTACTTGAGATACAAACGAACATCATAATTTTTTTAATTGATCCACCTCTTCAATGTATGACATCCTTGTTTCAACACCCAGGAAAACACTTCCGATCTGTAGGCAGGTAGTCACCAGTGAGAGAATGAAAAACTTCTTGTTTGAACCAGTTCTGGAACATCTTCAAAACTGATCTCCAAAGGCTGTCTTCACTAGCTTCAGATGCCTCCTTGATTTGTGGGAAGGCGCCTCTTGCTTGCAAGGATACTGAACTCCAGCTCCTTGTCATTTGGACCATCATGGTATTCTAAGCATACATCTTCAACAGCTCAACAACTCCATTTCTCCAATAGTTCTCTGAAAACCTTGAAGACTGAACATCATGTTTCTCCTTAGGTGTGCCACTGTCCTTGGAGAATGAGAGTATGCAAATAAGTAACCAGAGTATTGAAGACCCAAAAACTTGAGCTCTATCATTAGTAACAAGAATTTTTAAATTGTTTGAACATAAACTAGCTTTTTTTGTTTTGATTTTACGAAAGCTTTTGGTTTAGGCTTAACACTGCTCTCATACCATGATTAAATTTAAGAATAAGTAACCTTGGTGAAGCTCTGGTCATATGGGGGAAGAAGCTCAGTGGCTTTCTTAGTTTTTTATTCATTACAACACATACATATTTATACAGAAAGGAACAACTGAATGCTTAAACTTAAAGTTAAGTCATGTCAGTCCACTTGTGCCAACTTGCTTCTGGAGCAGAGTAAAACCATGAGCTAAAACCAGGAGTGAAAACTGTGGCCACCTCTTGTATAGAAGCTACTTTGACTTCTTAATTATCATTATATTATAGCAGCTTTCCCTGCCCATAAGTAAGTTAGCAGCTATATCTCACTTTTCTACAGCTGATTGCTTCTTCATTCACCATGGTGTGTGTGTAGCTGCCTTCTCCTTATTGGGCCTTCACACTGGATCATATGTGCTTCTTTTTAGTTGGTTATGTTGGACCTCCTTACTAGTTCATGTTGGACCTGTATTCTTTGGTTTCTCTTCCACATAAAAATTGAGCTTGCTTCTTCATTACTCACATTCGCAATCAGAAAAAGTGTGTATGTTCTTCTCATGCACCTTGCTTCTTCTTCTTCTTCTTCTCTGAAGCAAAAGTGATTGTCACACTCAGATGGATCTCTGAAGGTCTCCATTTTCGTCCTCACTCTGCTCCATAAAGTGATGATAGCTTTGCTACCCCAAATCTCTCCTTCACACTCATAATAGGCGTTTACTCCACACATTCACTCTTGTGCTCTCCCTTGTTGTCATTGGAGTTTACATAGTAGCTTGTTTCACTCAAGCTCCGACATTACACCATACGAAGAACTTTTTCTCCTGCCACTCGGTTCAGCTCTTTTGGGTGCTCTCAGTTCAACACTTCTCCTCAAGATAGGCTGGATATGAATATGAAGGTCTATGTTTCACAATGAAAACACTTGTGCACATATGTGGACATCCTCTCCTTTTGAATCACTTCAACCACCACTTTGATCTTTCCTTCTTGCTTTCTCCATCTAAGTTGTCTTTCGGAGATGTTGTCATTTTGCCTCTTGTGGTCAGCGTAGTATAATACTGCCATCTTGGGTCACCATTGTCTGCATCTTTGTTTTGCCTATTTTGAATCAGCCATCTTACAGTGGAGCGTTACAGTGGAGCGCTGTGTGCAATGACTACTAATTTGGATTACTCCAATTGGTTAGCCTCCATGGTTGGTCTTCATGATTCATATTCAACAAAAGTATCTCGTTCTGTAAGTGGAACCACTGGTGATGAGATTAATCAAGGATCTACTTTTAAAGATTTTGGTGGGATAAACAAAGGGTTGGATGAATTGGAGATGAATAACTATTCCCTATTCTCAATCATGCACCGTTTAAGAAGATGGGAGTGAAGCCACCAAGCGGGATTCTATTCCATGGACCACCTGGTTGTGGAAAGACACAGTTGGCCAATGCCATAGCCAATGAGGTTGTTCCATTTAATCAGATTTCAGCCACGGAAGTTGTTTCTAGTGTTTCAGGTAACTTTAATCTCATTATTGCTATTTCTCTTGTACTAATCATGTTATGATATGGTATGCACTCTCAGGTGATTTTGAAGAGAACATTAGAGAGCTCTTCTCTAAAGCGTAGGACTGCTCCTTTAATTGTGTTTATTGATGAGATTGATGCGATTGGGTCAAAGAGAGAAAACCAGCAAAGGGAGATGGTGAAACGGATCGTAACAAAGTTATTGACTTGTATGGATGGGCTGATAAAAAATGATCTTGATTCTAATGCTAGATATGTCCTTGTCATTGGAGCTACAAATAGGCTTGATGCTCTTGATCTTTCTGTGAAGAGAAGTGGGAGATTTGAGTGTGAGATTGCTCTAAGCGTTCAGATGAAGATTCGAGGGCTGAGATACTCTCTGGGTAGTCCAAAGACTTAGACTAGATGGTTTCTTTAACTTGAGAAGAATAGCTCATTTAACACCGGGTTTTGCCGGAGCCAATTTGGAAGGTGTAGCTAATATGGCTGGCAGAATATGCATAAAGAGAGTGAAGGATTCAAGAAAATGTCAACTCTCCGGCGATGGCCTAGATGATAAATCTTGGCTGAGGCAGCCTTGGTCGGAAGAAGATTTGGAACAGCTCTTTGTGAGAATGTTTGATTTCGAGGTCTCTTAATATGAGTTTACTTTTTCTTTCCTGGTTACAGTGTTTTGCTCCTTGGTTCCTGACTTTGTGTTTTTTTTTCTCCACTAGGAAGCAGTGATCTTTAATTAGAGAAAGATTCTCTACAGTGCCTGATGTTACATGGGACGATGTCGGTGGACTTGACCATCTACGGCATGAACTCAACAGTTACATAGTCAGACTTATCAAACATCCTGAGATTTATAAGGTAGTAATAAAACACTTCTCACTGTGACATAGTCAAGATTACTTCCTTGTTCTATTGAGGTATGAATGTGGATCTTTTTAGGCTTTTGGAGCGAACTTAGAGACAGGTTTCTTGCTATATGGACCACCGGGTTGTGGCAAGACGTTGGTTGCAAAGGCAGTTGCAAGCGAGGCAGGAGCTAATTTCATATACATCAAGGTTTGACTTTCCACGTCATATTTTCTGGATTTTGCTTTGCATATGAATTTTCTAATCTTCTATATTTGGCTTTCAGGGTCCAGAAGTTCTAAATAAATACGTTAGAGAAAGCGAGCTTGCTATTCGGACGCTGTTTCAACGCGCCAGGACATGCTCGCCATGTGTTCTCTTCTTTGATGATGTTTTGTTTCACATTTGAACAGTCTTAAATCTGGCTAAACGAGCTGCCTGATTCTTATTGTACATGAGATTGGTGTCTTTAAATTTCAGGTGGATGCTATGACAACAAGTTGTGGCAGGTAAGGTGGATTTGTTGTTGAACGACTTTTGAGCCAGGTAATAAAATATAGGCTTCCTGGGTTATAATGAATGCTTCTTACTAGGTGTTGAATAAATGGATTTTCTTTGTCCATAGTTCCTTATCGAGCTGGACGGTGGAGAGAGACGTAATGTACATGTAATCGGAGCTACAAACAGGCCAGATGTAATTGATTCAACTTTCTTGAGACCTGGTAGGTTTGAGAATCTTGTGTATGTACCCCTCCCTAAGACGGATGAGCGTGCTTCAATCCTAAAAGCTATTGTAATGAAGAAACCCGTAGATCCTAGTGTTGACTTGGATGCCACTGCAAAGATGAACTGTGAAGATTTCAGCAGAGCTGATCTCGCTAACCTGGTAAATTTTGTTTTCTTGAATCATTAGATATTCATATGTTCTATAATTGTGTATGATTCTGATGGTTTGGTTTGCATTGGAAGATGGACAAAGCTATACACCTGGAAGTAGAAGAGAGATTCCGGTCCCTTGAGTTGTCTGAAGGTGATGATGGTGAGTGGACCATCAAGGCGACTCATATTCAGCAAGCTATCTCCTTAGTCTCACCTTCCGTGAACAAACAGGTTATAATGCTCTTCTTTCTTTGTTTTCATCACTTTGATCCTCTCAGAGGTTAAACTGAATCTCACTGTGTTGTTGGTTCTGCAGCAAATAAAACACTACGAGGAGCTACCGTATAAGCTACAAAGAAGCGGTCGAAGGAACAACAACGAACAAATCACCATGGGACCATCTTTTGCACTCGAGTAATAAAAAACATTTCTTACAATAACTGTTTGCAAAATTCCATTTTTCCGAGAAGGTAGATACCATATTTTTTAAAGGGAAATTTGATGCTATAACCGTAAAAAAAATTATAATTCACAACGTAACTATAGCAAACTGATTGTTAGAGTTTGGGCCAGAAGCTTCACTCTTATCGGGCCAGAAGAAGTCATCGTGGGCTGGAGTAATAACAGGCCCGACATCACTTTTGGACCCTCGACACACACATGTATATATATGCATGATTAGTGTGTTGATTAGGGTTAAGCCTATAACACACATAAGGCAACTACAACATCAGATTGCAAGCTCTAGAAGATCATTCAACAAGATATTAAGCAAGAGAAAGGAGACAACAACAAAGATAAATAGCTTAGGCCTAAGACTATTTGATCTATTAAGTTGATTGTATTCTCTAGCTAAAGTTGAAGTGATCTTATTGTAATCAAGCTATCAAGCATCCTATTTGGTGTTTGGTTGTAATCTCTTATTTGATCTAGTGGATTTTGGGAGCAAGAGATCTCCCACGAGACGTACCGGTTAGAGGCCGGGAACTCGTTAATTTGCTTGTGTCTTTATTTGCAAGTTATTAATCTAGGTCAAGGTTACTTGAGACCTAAGCTAACCTAAGTTCAAAACTTTACAAGTGGTATCAGAGCTTCCGGGTTCTTACGGTTTAGCTTAGAAGGAGAAGAGAGAGAGATTTCTCGTATCATCAGACCATCTTGCGATGTCTAATACTCGCATAGAGGTGGATCGCTTTGATGGGACCGGCGATTTCGCGTTGTGGAAAGTTTGCATGCTTGCTCACTTTGGTGTACTCGGACTAAAGTCCATCCTTACGGATGAAAAGTTATTAAAGGATGGCACCGACACCAAAGATGACCCTGAATCAACCTCTAAGGACACTGGAAAGGGACTGGCTGGGATTGTTGAATCAACACCTATATTGGATCCAGTTAAATTTGAAAAGTCAGAGAAAGCAAAGGACCTGATTGTGCTAAATGTTGGGAACAAGGTTCTAAGGAAAATTAAACATTGTGAAACCGCTGCAGCAATGTGGAATACCTTAGACAAGCTATACACCGAAACCTCGTTGCCCAATCGGATATATCTACAGCTCAGGTTTTATACTTTCAAGATGGCTGACTCTAAAACAATAGATGAAAACGTGGATGATTTCCTAAAACTAGTTGCAGACCTAAGCAACCTGCAAGTTGAAGTTTCAGAAGAAGTCCAAGCAATTCTATTGTTGAGCTCATTACCGAGTAAGTACGATCAGCTAAAGGAGACACTCAAATATGGGAGAGACACTCTTAGTCTAAATGAAGTTACTGGAGCTGCACGATCTAAAGAAAGAGAGCTGATCGAGAGTGGAAGGTTTACAAGGTCTGGTGGAGAAGGTCTGCTGGTTGAACGGGGGAGATCAGACCGACGTTCAGAAAAGAACAATGGGAGAGCCTACAAAGGCAGATCAAAGAGCCGATCTGGAAGGTCCAAATCACGCCCTAGGAACAGCAAAAACACTAAGGGCTGTTTTATATGTGGCAAGGAAGGACACTGGAAGCGAGAATGTCCTGATAGGAGGTCATTTAAACCTCAGGACTCGGCTAATGTTGCAGCAGCTGAATCAAAAGAGCCTTTCATCCTAACGGTGAGCACGTTGGACACTAAGGAAGAATGGGTGATGGATTCAGGGTGTTCATTTCATATAACACCCGATAAAAGATTTTTATTTGACTTGGAAGAGTTCAAAGGAGGAAAAGTTTTAATGGCGAATAACACTCATAGCAACATCCAGGGAATTGGGAAAATTCGAATCCTAAACATGGATGGCTCTACGGTAATTCTAACTGGAGTAAGATACATGCCAGGTATGAGCAGAAACTTGATTTCTTACGGAATGTTAGAGACTGCATGATGTCGATATGAAGGTAAAGACTTAATGGTAAACTTCTATAAGGATGACAAACCGGTGTTATCTAGAAAATATCATCAAGGACTATATTATCTACAAGGAACCGTGTTGAAAGGAGAGGCTAATCTAACGCGAGCTGAAAAAAATATGACTAATGTTTGGCACTCACGCCTCGGTCATATGAGCTTGAAAACATGTCAGAACTTGTCAAAAACGGATATATCATTGACAAGGAAGTGAAGGAGTTGGATTTCTGTGAACACTGCATCATTGGAAAGTCTCATAAGCTAAGTTTCCCTAAAGCAAAACATGTGACCAAAGGGGTACTCGACTATGTACATTCAGATCTTTGGGGGTCTCCCACTACACCAGATAGTCTTGGTGGAAGCAAGTACTTCGTAACATTTATTGACGATTTTTCGAAGAAGGTTTGGATTTATTTCCTAAAAACTAAAGATGAAGTTTTCTCTAAGTTTAGGGAATGGAAGATGGAAGTTGAAACCAAGACCGAAAAGAAGATAAAATGCTTAAGGACCGATAATGGTCTGGAATTCTATAACAAGCAGTTTGACGATTACTGCAAACAGGCTGGGATCAAAAGGCATCGAACGTGCACCTATACTCCACAACAGAATGGTGTATCGGAAAGAATGAACCGAACTATAATGGACAAAGTAAGATGCATGCTAACAGAGTCTGGTTTAGATCAAAGTTTCTGGGCAGAAGCAGCTTCTACGGCTATCTATTTGATCAATAGATCACCTAATTCTACATTAGGGTTTAAGCTACCAGAGGAAGTATGGTCGGGAATTAAACCAGAGTTGGGACATCTTAGGACATTCGGATGTTCTGTGTTTGTCCACATCACCGAGGAAAAGACTAGACCTAGAGCTCTTAAAGGAGTATTCGTGGGATATCCTCTAGGTACTAAAGGGTATAGAGTTTGGACACCTCAAGAAGGAAGATGTAGAACCAGCCGAAACGTGGTCTTTAACGAGGAAGAACTATACAAGGACACTGTGGTTAAAGAAAGCCCTAAGGTGTCTAATGAAAGCAGTGAGAAAACAAAGGAAAAGAAGACCAAAAGAAGAGTATCGTTCAGTGATGATCTGATCAGGGGACCATCTAACTCTTCAGAGTCTGAAGTCTCACCTGATCAAGGTGGAGAAGAATCATCAACCGAAAGCTCTAGCAGTTCTAGTGACCAAGAACAAGTTTCTGCGTTTGAGAGCCAAAACACAGAAGATGTGCCTGACTCGTACATGCTTGCACGAGATAGGGAAAGAAGGAGGAATGTGAGACCGCCATCTCGATACGAGGATGGGAACTTTGTAGCTTACATGCTAAATGTTCTCGAGGATTTGGAAGTTGATGAGCCTAAATCCTATTCTGATGCTATGAAGAGCAAAGAAAGAAAGAGATGGAAACAAGCAGCTGAAGAAGAAATGGACTCACACAAGAGAAATCGAACTTGGGATCTCATTGATAAACCGAAGAATGCAAAGCACATTGGATGTAGGTGGATATTCAAATTAAAGCCAGGAATCCTAGGGGTTGAAGGTGAAAGATATAAAGGAAGATTGGTAGCTAAAGGGTATTCTCAAACCGAGGGAATTGACTATAACGAGATCTTCTCTCCAGTGGTGAAACATATCTCTATAAGGCTAATGTTATCAGTTGTGGTAAATCTAGACTACGAGCTAGAACAAATGGATGTCAAAACAGCTTTCTTACATGGAAGTCTAGAAGAACGGATTCTCATGACTCAACCTGAAGGTTTCATAAAACCAGGGACAGAGAACAAAGTATGCCTATTAAGGAAGTCTCTGTATGGCTTGAAACAATCTCCAAGGAGATGGAATCAACGATTCGATACATTTATGAAGGATCAATTGTTTGAACGAAGCAGCAAAGACCCGTGTGTCTACATGAGGGATATTCAAACTGGAAATGCAATCTATCTACTCCTATACGTGGATGACATGCTTATCGCCTCAGGAAATAAAGATGTTATCAGAAACCTAAAAGACAAACTTAATAGCGAGTTTGAAATGAAGGATATGGGAAAAGCTTCTAGAATCCTGGGCATGGATATAATCAGAGGTAGAGAAAAGGGAACGTTGATTCTATCACAAGGCAAATACATGGAAAAGGTCTTAAGGACATTTGGAATGGAAGAGGCTAAAGTTGTGGTTACTCCTACGACTGCACAGTTTAAACTTAAGAGTCTAATAGAACAAGAATGGAAGGAAGAGGCACCACATATGGAAAGAATTCCCTATGCTAGTGCCGTGGGAAGCCTAATGTATGCAATGGTCGGTTCAAGACCAGACCTTGCATTTGCAGTGGGTTTTATTAGCCGCTTCATGAGTAAACCAGGAAGGGAACACTGGTCGGCAGTCAAGTGGGTTCTAAGGTATTTAAAGGGAGCAGTTGATTCAAGTTTAACATTCAAGAAGCATTCTACATTTAAACTAGAAGGTTTTTCAGACTCAGACTATGCTACAGACATGGATAGAAGACGGTCAGTTACAGATTACGTATTTCAGATTGGAGGCAATACTATTTCATGAAAATCATGCTTACAATCAGTGGTTGCTCTATCTACTACCGAAGCTGAATACATGGCATTAAACGAAGCAGCTAAAGAAGCAATTTGGTTAAAAGGTTTATGTTCAGAGTTGGGTTTTAATCAAGACAGTATTAAACTCAATTGTGATTCATAGAGTGCCCTAGCTCTAGCAAAGAATCCAGTTCATCACGAGCGAACTAAACATATAGACACCAAATTTCATTTTACACGAGACCTAGTGGCAGCAGGTGACATTAATCTAAGCAAGATTCATACTAATGTTAACCCTGCGGATTTTCTTACAAAAACAGTACCTGGTCAGAAGTTCCAGCTTTGCTGTGAGCTTTTGAATGTCGTCTGAAGGAAGACAGGAAGCTCCAGGTGACAAGTGTTGACACGGGTTATCCTCGCAAAACACAAACAATACAACCGGTTAGTGTTTTTAAATCAAAAGGATATTTTTTTAAAAAGGGAGTCAACAGATAAAGAAACTGAGAAACAGTGAGGAGACAATAACCTGGAGCATAACACGGATCGAGAGTTTACTCGGTTCGGGTGGAGTAACGTATATTCTCAGATACGTTACAACCTGCAACAAGACAAACATGTTAGTAATCTTGTTTTAAAATGATCAGAAGAAGGATATCTGAAGAAGAAGTGGTAGAACACTTATCTGTGGAAAGGCGTTATCACCAAAGGACTCATCTTTCAGCTTGTTCTGAAAAGACGAAACATATCAGATCTCAGACATGCAAAAGGAGTGGATTTCTTTTAAAAGGGGTTTGAAACGACTCAAGGATCATCAGTGGTGTCAGATCTATATATAGATCGACCACATGCAAGTCAAAAGGAGATGGAATCTTACCGGTATGTTACGGAAAAGGTGGAGTCTGGTGGAAGAGCTCAACGGAGCTACGGATCTGAAACCTGCAAACGAGAAAGATGTTAGATCAAACAGATCGTTAACATGCAGAAGTGTTTTAAGAAGAAAACACTTACCTCGGGTTACTAAGACGGTGGAGCGTTGTTGGTTTGAGCTGAGACAAGCTCACCGTGTGTTTGAAAACATCGGTTTTATCACCGGAGAACAACATGCAAGAACAGATCGAAGCTTGGTTAGTTAAAATCTTCAAGAAAGGTCAAAATTTTCATCATAAATAATCTCAATCTTCAAGATCTAAGAAGATTAGGGTTACTTGGGTATGGAAATGAAGACGGGTGAAGAAAGAAATGACTGAATAACTCGCGGAGGAGCTGACCGGATTGTGTCGGTGACACCACTATATTTCGCGGAGGAGCTCGTCGGATATCACAGATCGATGAGGCTGAGAGAAGCCTTGAAATTTCTTTTTTCGTTTTTTCTGTTTTGATCGGAACCGGATAAAGGCGAGAGAGAAAGAGAGAGAGGAGAATCACTAGAGAGAGAGAGAGTGAAAGATCAATAATGATCTTTTCCACTTCCCAAGCAAGAAGACACCGAGGAGTCTTTCGTCGGTGGGAAGCTGGGCCAGTGTTTTCGGCTTCTGACAAACTGGTGGAGATTTGTTAGAGTTTGGGCCAGAAGCTTCACTCTTATCGGGCCAGAAGAAATCATCGTGGGCTGGAGCAATAACAGGCCCGGCATCACTTTGGACCCTCGACACACACATGTATATATATGCATGATTAGTGTGTTGATTAGGGTTAAGCCTATAACACACATAAGGCAACTACAACATCAGATTGCAAGCTCTAGAAGATCATTCAACAAGATATTAAGCAAGAGAAAGGAGACAACAACAAAGATAAATAGCTTAGGCCTAAGACTATTTGATCTATTAAGTTGATTGTATTCTCTAGCTAAAGTTGAAGTGATCTTATTGTAATCAAGCTATCAAGCATCCTATTTGGTGTTTGGTTGTAATCTCTTATTTGATCTAGTGGATTTTGGGAGCAAGAGATCTCCCACGAGACGTACCGGTTAGAGGTCGGGAACTCGTTAATTTGCTTGTGTCTTTATTTGCAAGTTATTAATCTAGGTCAAGGTTACTTGAGACCTAAGCTAACCTAAGTTCAAAACTCTACACTGATGGTCATCATATAATATAAATTATTGATAGGATAGACGAAAATACAATTTCTTATAAACATTTGTTTACTTGCAGTTTATACGATAACCAGACATAACGACAAAAAAAAAACAAAGGAATAAAGAAAAGGAAAAGGCATAAGGAAGCGGCTAGAGATTTAACGGAAACAAAAAAAAATTGATGGGTTAAAAGAAAATAATTCATAACAATTTTTTGAGTAGGATTGAGTTTGTGTGATTTAAGTAAAGTTATAATTATTAAAAGAAAAGGTTATAATTATTTTTTGAGGGACTGGGAGTTTTGATTATCAGTGCTGCAAAAATGAAAACGATAATGAACAGTGATCATTTGGTGCACTATTCTATTTTATTATTAACATTAGAAATAAAATTTCACAATAAAAGAATATAAGTTATATACTATGTGTTACTTTTTTTTCTTCATTTATTCTTCTTTATCTAGTTTAAAACTTTTCTATCGTTACGAGGTGAAAAATATATAAAACTTTTTGAACCAAATTTTGCATATGCTATAGTATATTACTAGGATAAGATCCGCGTCTTGCGCGGATGAGATTATTGTTATTTTTTGGACTATTAAATATTAGTTTGGCTTAATTTAGATATTAGTTGGTTCTGGATTGTTTTTTGTAAGATTTTAATATCTTATTATTGAATTAGAATTTAAATCTACGGATTTTACATATGTTCGGTTTAAATCGTTGAGGTATTTGATTTATTAGTGATAAGCAAAAAACAATTAGTATTTATTGTGTAAACCTAACAAATGAAAAATATAATTCATAAAATTAATTTGTTATAAAATATACTTCTTATTATTAAAGTTTCTATTATCATCTAAAGAAAAATAAATTATATTTATATAAAATTAAAATAATAAGTATACAAATGAGTCTGTTGAAATTTTTTTTTTATTATGTTATATCTTAACCTAAATGTTTTCAACATTTAAACGTTATGGATCAACATATATTTCACATTTGGGTTTACTTAGAAATAATTAAAACCAAAGATTTTAAAGCATGTTTTGTTAGGCCCCATAAAAATAGTGATCAATCTTTTTGCTTTGAAAACCCAATGACATTAAAAATATTTATATGAATTATTTAATAGTAATATTTATTATATAAAAATTTTAATTCCCTAAATCTAATCCCACTACAAGAAAACACAACTTTAGCAACGAAATTTAACGAGGAAAATAAGTCCTCGTAAAAACGACACAACTTAACGAGGCCTTTATGAAGAAACACGGTTAGGCCTTTATGAAGAAACACGGTTTTGTCGTAAAGTTGACGTAAATATTACGAGGAAGTTACGTGGAAACACTTTACGGCGAAATAGCGTCGATATATCGAATGCATCAACTTTTTAGTTGTTAACACCTTTTTCGGCTATCTAACTATATTTCCTCGTAAATTCGAAGTTAAAACTCACCTACCAATTTCAAAAACTTCCTATAAATACGTCGACACTTTTCTCAAATGAAACACACCAAAAAGAAAAAAAAACTAAAAACGTGAAAGAAAAAAAAATGTCGGGTGATTGGAATATTTTCGAATGCGAAGGTGGATGTATACGCACAGAGATGGTAACAGGAGAGTGACGAAAGAATATCTCGAAGGGCTAGAGACATTTATACATCAAGCAGATTCTACACCGCTCGCCCATGAAAGTGGTAAGATGTTTTGTCCTTGTTGGAAATGCAACAATTCAAAATTAGCAAGTCGTGAATATGTTTGGAAGCATTTAATAAATGATGTTTCACGCCGAATTATCATATTTGGTTTCAACATGGAAAAGATTATAATTATGGGAATGAAGCTAGTAGTAGTAATTGCAATTTTCAGGATGAATCGGTTGATCATTTGCATAATGAACATAGTTACCATCAAGAGGAGAAGATGGTAGATTATGATAGGGTTCATGATATGGTAGATGATGCATTTGTAGCTCATGATGAAGTTGAAAAACCTAACATAGATGCAAAAAAAGTTTTATGAAATGTTAGATGCTGCGAATCAGCCAATTTACAGCGGTTGTAGAGAAGGTCTCTCTAAATTGTCGTTGGTTGTTAGAATGATGAATATCAAAACTGATCACAATCTACATGAAAGTTGCATGATGCATTGGCTTATTTGTTTAAAGAGTATTTGCCGGAAGACAATGTGTTTGCTGATTCTTATTATGAGATTCAGAAACTGGTTTATAGTCTTTGGCTGCCTTCGGAGATGATAGACGTTTGCATCGAGAATTGCATGATCTACTAGGAAGATGATGAGAAGTTAGAACAATCTCGATTATGCAAGAAGCTATGATTCAAACCGCAAGGACGAGGACGTAATAGGGTACCGTACCAACGGATGTGGTACCTACCAATTACTGACATATTAAAAAGATTGTACCAATTTGAGCAGACTGCTGGAGGGGATATATGGCATGCCGAGCATACTCAGACGAAAGGTGAGATGGCTAATCCATCGAATGCAAGAGCCTGGAAACATTTTAACAAAGTACATCCAGAATTCGCAATCAATACCCGAAATGTGTATCTTGAATATATGGTTGCTTCGTTAGTATATTAGTTATAAGAAACTAATTTATTTTTTCTGCTATAATAACGGAGAAAGAAACATCTTACATGTGCTTACTTATGTCAACCTATACATGTTTGTCTGAATTGGTACCAAAGAAAAAGCAGGTTGCAATTTGTGTCAAGATAGTCACATTATGGAAGTCACCCATTGGTTCTATGAGACCTAGTACATAGTTGGTTATTGGAGATAAAAAAGTGAGTACTTTTTAAGTTTTTTAAAAGAATTAGTTTCTCATATATTGTTTTTGATATAGCGTTTTATATGTTATAAAAGGGTACAACCATTGAATCAACTATGCCATGGGATGTCAAATTGTCGTTTGGTATTCATCTCAACGAAGGAGATTGGTTTGAGATATATGATTTTAAACTAACTTATGCTTCTGGAATGATACGCACAACGATGAACAAATTTCATATAATCCTCACTCAAAGTGCAGTGTTAACAAATATTGAGTCTATCACAAAGTTTAACTTCCTTTGTTGTGCTAATTACAAAACCATCCGCCGTGGTCTATCACATCCTAAGTTTTGTATTGATAAGTGAACATTTGAGTGACAAATTTTCTTAGTTTTTGGTTTACTTCTTTCTCAGTTTCGTAATAGCATCTTAATTCAAAAATCTAATAATATGTTTGACATTTTCATATGTCGCAAAGACCTATGTGGAGTTTTAGTTCATATAGACCCATGGAAGATTTAATTCAAGTGGAACGCAACTATATTTATGATGGACGTCTAACCTGAATTCAGTTTTCCATGATAGATAGTGAGTAAGTGTTGTTCTTTTTCCATATTGTGTTTATTAGAGCAGTTCATATTTGATAAAATCACAAATATTTTATCTTATGCAGTTTGACATAAGAAATATTGTGTTGCCTATGGAACTATAGCTGAGAAGTTATTTGAAAACTGCATAAGCTCGACTGCAAAAGTTGTTGTCTGTGTATTGAAGTTATGGCGAATTGAGTGGGGTGAAGGTAAGTCATCATAATATAGATTATTTATTGATCAAATTTATAATATTTGTTTGTCAAGTCAATTGGTGATATTTATAGGTCTCTTAAGACATCTCACAAACGTTGAAGGATGTTCGGATATTTTATTTGATTTATCCCTTGTTGAAATAGAGCATTTCAATATTAGTAGCATTATGATAATCAGTAAACATCGGTTAAATATTATTATTGCTAATGTGAACTATACGTTTTTAATGAATCAGGGTTCCATTTCTTCTAATATAATTTTATCTCAAGATAATTGACGACTTTTATGGGAGTCCTATGTCAACATATGCGTTTCGTTTTTTTTTTATATTTTAAAAATTTATGTTTTTGATGGTTCAATAACTCTTTAGTTGGTTTAGTTTGAAACGATTATTTCTGAAGTTTAGAATCAATAAAAACTTGTGTTTCAAGTAACTTTCTCTATGAGGTAACACCAATATATAGTAAACAACGAGATCCCTTTTAACTACCGAATTCAAACCAGCATGTTTATCATGTCCTGTAAAATTTTAAATGTACAAATATATTGAACTATATTAGATGCTTTATCAGTGTCTATTGTAAATATTTATAATATGGTATTATTTAAATATTTTTAGTAATGTATAATTGTGGTGCACTCTATTAAACGTAGTCAACTGTATCTTATTCACTTATTTTTTCCGAATTGTTTTTCCGTGATACACAATCTTTGATATTTCTTAATTTGGGGGTAATCGATACCTCATCATTAGTCTAAATTAGACGTGTTTCTCAATTTCGGGTTCTGAATAGCAAAACATAACTATATCTAAGGAAGATAATATTCTTTGGTAGATTATGTAAAGTTTAATAAACTACATGGTAAATCTGATAAATTTAACGCATCATCTAAAAGGAATGTAATATATAAACTTCTTGTTCCACTTCTACGAATTTAATATATCAAAATCTTTTACTAAATCTATTTTAGGGTTCAGACGAAATCGATATATATGCACTATATACTAAAAACAAAGTAAACCTGAAAAATACATTATAGACAAAACTCAACATTTCTGATCCTAATCTACATTGTAAATTTTGTTTCTACTGAAATGTAAGAAAACATTTATAGATAAATAAACTTATAAAAAAAATCACACACTGTTATTCATAAATAAACTTATAGAAAACTTAATTTCTTTAAATTGTGTCTTTTGGGTGTTTGTTATTGTAAAAATCGAAACTTCTTTTTTTTTTAAAAATCGTGTCTTTTTGGGTTTTCGTTAAGTACAAGAGTTTATGCAAAAATCCAAAGTTTTTATTTCAATCATGTCTTTTGGGTTTTCATTCTTTTGTCTTATATATTTTTACTAGGCTAAATTCTTCAAGAATTTGTAATAATAGATTACTTAAACGAATAGCCCTATTATAACATGAGAAAGTACCAATGAAAGGCTCTATTTGTCAACCGAATCGACATCATTATACAATATTTCCTTTCTATATAAGACTCTACATTTTTACTCTTCTTACAAACCATAAAAAATATTTATCTTCTTCTTTGTTTCTCTCTCTCAAAATCCTAGTTTTGTAAGTTCTTCTTAGTCTTTCTTTTTTTAACGGTACATGTTTATTATTTTTCTAGGGTTGAATATTATTTTGATGAATTTTAATATTCGACGGTTTTATTATATAGAAAATAAGTTCATTAGATTTGTTATATTTATTAAGATCTATCATGTATGGTTGAGTTTGAGATTTTAGAATATCTTAATTAAGAAATACTTTTTATTGTTAGAAAAACTTTGTTTTACTGACATAATCTTTGTTTTTTAACCAATATTTTCTATATTGACATGCATAAGAATATATCACGATGGCATTCAACAAGGACCTTAAACTCAAAACTCCCATGGTTGAAGAATACGGTTCTTCTCTCAAAGAGGCGTTCAACAAGGGAATGAAGGCGAGCAGGGAGCATTACTGAGCCATGCTTTTGATGTACAAGCAACTACATGATGCCCTCATAGCGAAGCATGATGTAGAGTTTGAAGTCCCTCGCATAGAAGGTAAACTAGATCTCATTCATGAACTCTTCAACATGGCTGCCTTGACCAATGAGAAGGAGAAGCTAGAGTCTGACCTTGTGATTGCTCAGTCAAAGATGGCTGATATGAAGCTTCCTTACATTGATTGGTTCAAGTTGGGTGAGCCACAAATGTTTGATTGACCTCATTGCTTTCATAATCTCAACTCATTTTTAAATGTTTAATTTTTGTTGTTATATATGTTATGTATTTTTCTAACATATTTTTTGGTTTTAAAACCAGTTTTCCTTAATCTAAACTCTACCGGTTTTTATCTTACTCAGCTTATTGATTTGCATATCTCATTTTAATTTTTTGGTATTGTGATTGCTGATAATTCATTTTTATGTTTTGTTTAGGTATTGCTTTGATTTGTGTGTTAGTTAATAGTATCTATGTGCTTAATGATGACTTTGTCATATGAATTAAATGTTACGTGTAGTGTTAGGGATAGAAGTTTGATTGATTTGTTCATATATTGTCTTTTAGGTATATAATGATCCTACAACCAAGATTATTATATAATTTTATAGTTGATGTCATTATTTGGTGAATTATATATTTTGAACATTCGATTCTTGCACATCTTACAATATGTAGTTAAAAGAAATATAATCTCTTATTTAAAAAATATCTTTTAATATATTTTGATGAAATTTTTTTATGGTTGTAATTTGATATACTGTTATTACAAATTGTATAGTATAAGTTATCTATGTAATCGAGGTATGGTAATGATGATATTTTTGAATTTTTCATAACTTTATTTTATGACATGATTGAAAGATATATAGATGTGCATATTAATAATTTGTTTTCATGTTTTGTTTAGCTATTGCTTTGATTTTGTGTTTTAGTTAGAGTAATATCCATGTGCTTAATGATGACTTTGTCATAGGAATTAGCTGTTATGTGTAGTGTTAGAGATAGATGTTTGATAGATTTGTTCATATATTGTCTTTTTAGGTAGATAATGATAAGACAACATATGTTATTATATAATCGAGGTATGGTAATGATGATGTTTTTGAAATCCATTAGTTAAAATGTGTTTAGGTTTATAGGTAATGATGTTTTGATTTTGAAAATATGCAAAAGTAAATGTTTCCTTAATGAAACCCATGCCTTGGATAGATTTAGGGAATTAAAAATTTTATATAATAAATATTACTATTAAATAATTTATATAAATATTTTTAACGTCATTGGGTTTTCAAAGCAAAAAGATTGATCATTATTTCTTATAGGGCTAACAAAACATGTTTTAAAATCTTTGGTTTTAGTTGTTTCTACGCACGCCCAAATGTGAAATATATATTGATCCATAACGTTTAAATGTTAAAAATATTTAGGCTAAGATATAACATAGTAAAAGAATAAATTTCAACAGACTCAGTATGTATACCTATTAATTTTATTTTATGTAAATATATTTTATTTTTCTTTAGAAGATAATAGAAATTTTAATAATAAAAAGATATTTTATAATAAATTGATTTTATGAATTATATTTTTTTCATTTGTTATCTTAAACCGAACACATGAAAAGACATATAACATAAAACCCCGTAAATACTAAATATATTTTGCTTATCACCAATAAATCAAATACCTCAATGATTTAAACTGAACACATGCAAAAACTATGGGTTTAAATTCTAATTCAACAATAGGAGTAAGATATACCATAAAAAATAACCCAAAACCAACTAATATTCAAATTAAGCCGAACTAATATTTAATAGTCTAAAAAATAATAAAAACAATAACCTCACACCGCGCAAAGTAAAGGTCTTATCCTAGTTGACTACTATTTGAAAACAAATGGTATATAATATAGTCACTTGTCTTATAATTATTCGTCGTATCTAAAAATTGAATACACCTGGAGAAGTTTGGAGTTTATGCAGCGAAGAGCGGGAGACAATGAAATTTAGTCCACAAAAAGGTTCGCTTTTATAGCAACCCACAATATAACCATGCATTATCTTCTTCTTTTTTCCACAGGAAAATACTTCTTCATTCCAAAAGACAAACACGATTCAATACATAAATCGGCGGATGCATGAACAATCCCCACACAAAGAGCCCACATGAAGTTGGCAACTAGAACCCACGCCAGGGTAACTTACGGCAACAAAACAAAGAATCAAAGCTGATATTAAGCCTATAAAAGATTACCAACTAACCAAGAGGGAACAAATGCTGGAATTGTCCTCTAGGGTATGAAAAATTCTATTTTAGACCCTTCTAATTTGATTTTTTTAATTAAATTTTAATATGAAAAATGAACAAAATGTCAAAAAACCTAAGAACTTTAAATTATTTACCAACCCAACCAGATACATTCGGACCCAAACCCATATACCCAAAATCCGGCCTAGATTCATTTAACAGTTTAAATATTAAAAATGAACTAGACCTTGACCCGCGCCCCCGCGCGGGTGCTGGATTTAAATTTATAAATCATTGGCTCTATAAAGTTATGTTTTGTAAATTACATTTATAATATAGATATTTGATAATAATTCTTTTAATCTGTAGACAATATTATATTTATAATTCTATAATTTGATGCAATTTGATGTAATTGTAATATTGATATATTAACTTCTTGGTTTTTTGTTTGTTTATTTATAAATAGTTTAATTTTTTTGCTATAGTTTTCTATGAATTATTTATAGTTTTATTATATTTTTTTTCTTGAAAATTGTATTCTAGCATATTATAATCTATATTAGATTTTGTGTTTTTATTTTCACCACAAATAAGCACAAAAATATTGTAGTTCACTTTATTTTATTTAAAAAATCAATATGTCAATTATTTAAAAAATTGGGGTCGACTATATGATAAAGTGATTTGAGTCATAAAATTGGGCTAGACTATATAAAAAATAATCTGTCAATTATTTAAAGAATTGGGCTGGCCCATATTATTATTTTGACTGTGTCGATTAGTCCAACTAATTATTCCGGGAAAATAACGTATTAGCAAAGAAGTCAACTACTTTTTTGCTTTCTCCTAAACTCCGCCGTCGCCCCGTTGGTCTCTCTCTCTCTCATCTGATCTTTGTGTCAAGATTACTCAAAAAACTTGATCAAATACAGAATCTGAGGAATCCTAATTCATGATCACCAGATTGTTCATCGATTTATTGTATAAAAGGTTAGACTGTTTATATTCTGTTTATTCAGTTTGCATTGTGAACGATTAGTTTTTTTTAATCATAATAAGTGTTTCAATCTTTCTTAGATCTGTCATCTCGGGCAGTAGATTGGCCATCACAGATCGTCAAGCTCTCGTTGCAGACAATAGGTAAAGTCAGTGTTAATTTACAATATTTGTATACAGCAAAATTCAATTACATGATGACCAGATATTGGAATCATTGCAAGGTACCAAAAAGAAGAAAAAGGAGATGATTTGATTAAACGCCTTGATTATGTTACCATATTATATGGTCGACATGGAAAAAGTAAAGTTAGTTTTCTATTTCTCTTACGCTTTCTGTTTGTTACTTTCTTTTTTTTTCTAGGTTCTAAATTGAATATTCATTGTTTGTTCTGTTGCTTTTATAAATCACAAAAAAGACAGTTTCGATTATTTGTAGTTGATAGAGTTTTTGTCTTTTTACTTGTGTTCCAGAGATGATCCTAACGAAGCATTATTCCTTTTCATAATTTGACTGTGAGCATAAGCAGCGGTTATCACCCACAGTTCAGGTTTACATCTTATGGAACTCTTTCCTTGTTCTTTTGAAATTATTATGTGATTACTAAAAGCATGTGTTCTCCTTTACACGGTTGCATATGAGACACATAGTGAAAGAAAAAAGAGACTGAAACAGATGAAGGAAGAACGCAAAAAACCTGTCTTGCATATCAGGTAGTGTATTTTAACTTTTGTTTAGTAATTATTTGTGAAAAAAAACTGTCATGTTTGACGACGAAGTATTCAATGATCAATCTATTTTTTTCTTTGTTTTTGTATGCTTTCAGATCATGAAGGTGTCATCGATAAGAGTTGGTCATGTTAGAGAAGAAAGCTCAGTAACCGGAGGATCACAAATACCAAATAAAATTGGCAACCTTGCGGACAAACCAAGGTTAGTACAATAAAAAAATAATGGCCGCATACATTAATCAAGAAATAGAATCATCTAGGATTGTGGTAGATGTATACATGTTTGCCGATAGCATGTACTTTTTATTTGCATTATGGTTGTTTTGTTTCATTTCTTGATTGACTTGAATGATTGTGTTTGATGTTTTGTTTTTGAAATAATTTAGTTAAAAGAAAGGCATAATTGTGATTGTTGATAAGTAATGAATAACAATAAAATAACATCCATCTTATCAATAACAACAGTGTTCAAGAATTCTGAAAGTAAACACCACTTTCTTCACGAATTGAAATCTGCAATACGAAAAAAAAATCTTAGTCAGGTCTTATAAATTACTTTTAACACATTAACTGTGAAAAATTGTCATAGGTCATTAAGATAATATTTTCAGTCTGACATACCTTGTCAATCATCTTCTCCAAGGTTGTTGAAAATTTCTTTGAAAACTACATTCATGGTTTTCCTCTGAGGCTTTCCATCTTTACCAAGAGCCAAAATTTTAAGTCCTTTCTTTGAGGTCACTCTAGATATTGCCACATATAGCTGTCCATGGGAAAACACAGGCTTTGGTAGAAAAAGACCCACTTCCGATAGAGATTGTCCTTGGCTTTTGTTTATTGTAATAGCAAAAGCCACTGCCAAAGGTAGTTGCTTTCTGCGCATTTTAAAAGGCAATCGGGTGTCTGATGGTGTTATTGATAGTCTCGGAATATCTACTATCTGTCCAACCTTTTCCCCAGTTATGATTCTAGCTTGAACCATAAAATCCATCACTTGAGTGATCTGAAGCCTGGTTCCATTCATTAACCCTGCTGTAGGATTAATATTCCTTAAAACCATTACGGGACAACCAACCTTCAGTCTAAGACTATGATTTGGTAAACCTGAAACCTTTATGGTGTTTAGAAAATCAGGACCAAGAGCTTTGTCGTTAACTGAATTTGTATCCGAAGGATCAATACTGTCTGCGCTGATATAAATCTTTTCTTCTCCTGAAACGTACCAAAAAAGAATTAGTGAAACATTTATATCATATACGTGAACATAGTTATGAAGGAACCTTGTCTATACTTACCATCAAGCATATCTAACATGTAATCGTTGATAATGTTCACATCTTCATTAGTCGGACACAAAATAGCTCTTTCTTGGAAGAATTTTGGCTCTTTGATTTGTTGTAATGAAGCAAAGTCTCCATAAATTGCTTTGCTGATAGCTTCTATAGGATTATCAGCGTCGGTTATCAAAAATTCTTCTGGAAATTCGATCTCAGCTTCACCATCATTAGGCTCTGCAATCTTACCTTCACCAACCTTCAAAATCCAATCCGAGAATTCCTTTAGATCATCTGCCTCTTCAATTGTCAAATCACCAGCCAACAACCGCATGTTCTTGGTGAGTTTGAGTACTTTACAGTACTCCCAAAGATATGAAGAATTCAATGAGGCCAAAACAATTTCGGCTCTTCCAGCTCCATTTATTACAGGTAGAACCTGTCTAAAATCACCTCCAAAAACCACCACCTTTCCACCAAATGGTTTGGTTCTGTGCTTACCAACAATATCAGACATACTTCTATCCAAAGCTTCAAAACAATACTTGCTCATCATAGGCGCTTCATCCCATATAATCATTGATGCTTCTCTTACTAAATTTGCTTGATCTGAACCATGAACCATAGTACATGAAGAAAATTCATCAGGGTTAAGTGGTATACCAAATCTTGAATGAGCAGTCCTACCACCTGGTAACAACAAAGAAGCAATTCCACTTGATGCAACATTAAGAACAATTTCTCCTCTACTTCTGATAGCTGCTGATAGTAGTTTCCAAAGGAAAGTTTTACCAGTCCCACCAAAGCCATAAACAAAAAAAGCCCCCCCCCTGTTCCATCAGTCACAGCATGAAGGATTTCATCATATATTTTCCTCTGTTCATCAGTCATCTTCGGAAGATCAATACGTAGAGTTTCTAACAATGCTTCACGTGGATAACTGCGCTCGTCTACTATAAGGACGTTCGTTTGATGTTTGTTTCTGGAGGTTGTGGCATAGAAGTGAATCTAGCAAGAGAAGTCTCTAAACGCCTCAATTGTTTTTCAACCTCTTGTAATGCAAACTTCTTTTTGTCCTCGTCACTTAATAAAAGTTCTACAAAACAAAGGTAACATAATAAGAATAAAATCATTTGTCCACATTCGCAGTATTATACTAAATTAAAGGAAAAAGAAGAAAAGAGTCAATCTTACGTGGCCTGTTCAGAATTTTCCTGCGATTATACTCAATATCTTCAGACAAACACTGCCATGTTTGTTCCCATACAGTCTCCGGCATAACTAAACTATTGTTGATGAGCATCATGGCAAACAAATTTCGTAGTTCATTTGCTGAACCAGCATAGCTTCTCCTAAGCAGATCATCAATATACTCCTGATCATCATCTAACAATCCACAAGCAAAACATGCTTCCTTGTATCCACAATGAACAACACCTTCAAAAGTTCTAATGTCTTCGTAACTCGTACAGCCTTTCACAACGTTTAACAACACACGTAGATAGTAATCATCTTCTTGCGAACGTGGAGCATAGTTTATCCTGCCAATGCTAAATCCCCTCTTACGTCTTTTGAATTTCTTCTCCTTTTTGTGGTAGGTAAAGTAGTTGGGAATTTGGGCATAAGTGATAGTTTTCGCTAGATCATCAATCTTGCACAGTTCGAACCATGCTAAGAATATGGTATTCTCAATTAGCTTACGACTAACCACAACTTCCATCTTATCTTTACCCTTGAAAATGATATGCTGTTTACCGGGTAAATGGAAATTGAGCTTCTCAACAGCTGTTGACCGAAAGTGAAGAGGGAACTGAAAAATTCTCCAACCAGCTTCGCTTGCTGAAACATATCTACAAAATCAAATATAGGACAGAGAGTGTATTAATTAAAGGAACAACTGTTATTAAGAGATATAGGTCGCAACTTGAATCAAACAACAGTTAAATTTTTGCTTTTATCATTACCTGCAGTCAAAGAAATTTTTAATTTCATTTTTCGGTTGCACACTCGGTCTGCTTAACTCATTCTGTACAACACTATCAGGAGGTTCCACAGCAACTGTAACACGGTCCTGGCCTTTGTTAATATACTTAAATAAGTATTTAATAGAACCAGTTTGGTTGCACCATTCTACATTGATGTGAGCTTTGTACCGAAGAGATAGTTGCTTGTTATATGGAATAACCCATCGATTGTCAGTTCTGAAACCATTCTTCAATTCGATACTTTCAGAATGGTTACGCCTTCTATACACCGGAAACCCTTCTTTGTTAACTGTAGTCTTTGAGACAAACGATTTGGGATATGACTTTGAGCATATTCTATTTTCCATGCATGGTGAATTCATATTAGCAGCTCCACATGGACCATGAATCATCATGTCTTTGATGACTTCATATAGCTCGGGTTCCTCAGATTTAATAGGGATTTCAGCAGAAATTATCTTGTCAATGTCGTCTGTAGTTGGAAGCTTGGAAGTAGGATGCAAGAATAAGAGAATGTGTGCGTGAGGTAGACCACGTTTCTGAAACTCAATGGTGTACATTGCTGAAACAAAAAAAAATGTTTTAGTATAAGTTAAAGTAAATAAAAATAAATAAATTTTAAAGACAATCTAATGAAACTTACATGAAACAGTCTTTCCAAGAATGTGTTTCTTGGTTAAGTCATCCATCAATGATTCAAGTTTGATCTTGAAAATCCTAGAAAGAATTTCTGGCCTGTCATCTGGATTTAATTTCCTCTTCTTCATATATCTTGTGATTTCGGGCCACTTAGGATTGCATGTAAAAGTGATGAACAGATCTGGAAATCCAAAATGCTTACAAATAGTCATAGCATCTAAATACATATTCTTCATATATCTAGGACCACCGGTGAAAGAAGCCGGCAATAGAAATTCTTTCCCCTGGTCATGCATATCAATCTTTCCAGCCCTCTCAGATTCTTTAATAGAGTCATAACTATCAGATCGGAGAGTAGACTGATTACACTTCAGATAGCGAAGACGATTGGACTCTATAGTTGTGTAGCCATCAACCAGAAACTGTTGGAAAAGACGTTTGGCATGTAAAAGACTGTGGGATTCATTCCTGCGTTCTTGAATACGAAATGCAAAGAATTGCCTCATACTAATAGTACCCTTCTTGTGTTTTTTAGTAGCTTCAGTGACTCCTTTCTGTATTCCAAGTCTGAAACCATCTTCTCCATACGGAAACAATAGAGGATACTGAAGTGCAATATATGAAACATGTATCTCATTAATCCTCATAAGTCTCCCAGAATGCTTCTGAAGCACAATATCTCTTTTATCCATATCAAGATTAAAATCTCCAGGAATTAGTGCAGCAACTTCAGATGTTGTGGGTATATTGTACAACCTTCCATCTTTAAGACGATCACTAACAATCCTCATATGGAAAGCATCTTCTGGTTTAGTATTAAACCGAGCTCTTACTGATCTAAACTGCCTCACATATGGATTCACTTCATCTAACATCTTTATTAAAAGCTCAGTGATCTCTTTCTTCAATCGATCTTTCTTTTTCCCTTGATTACCTTTGCTGAAACATAAGAATAATCGCAGTTAGCCTTTAAATCTATATTAAAAAACCATTTAATTGAAAAAACGTGAATATGTATTGACAAACAGCAGTAAACCTTAAGGTCATTACCTCAAACAATTGGCTCTGTTTTCTGCTTTAGTTTCAGTGTCGACTATGTACATTTGTCCAAATTTAGCTTCATGACCGTCTGGTGGTTGCAAACTGCCCATTAGATGGTAATTTTCTCCATGCATTTGAAACATATCTGGGCCCTTGCCCTTTTTAATACATCTATCCACTTTCCCACCTAGAGAAGTAAATGAGAAGACCATGTTATAAGGTCTCATGTTTCTCTGAAAATGCTTGCTTAGTGCATCATCTCCTTCCATCAATCTTTTGAGTACAGTGGGTGGGTCT
Source organism: Moricandia arvensis (assembly GCA_905132765.1). NCBI lineage: Eukaryota > Viridiplantae > Streptophyta > Magnoliopsida > Brassicales > Brassicaceae > Moricandia > Moricandia arvensis. The sequence continues at coordinate 107,089 of CAJHQP010001007.1, forward strand.
TTTAACAGAGGCAACTGAACTTGACCTTGTCCACAACATAGTGTGAAAGTAGGATTTCGTGAATTCTTACGTTTGTTCAGCTTTTCACCATACCACATAATAGCATTACAATAACCACATGTGTATGATGGATCACCTTCATCTATGTAAGCTGTTAACACGAAAATGAACACAAGTCAACGAAACAAAGTCAAGAATTAATTGCATTTTGTATCATGTACTAAATATTTGGTGTGCTTACAATCTCCTTTTGGTTCCGAAGTGGATTTTCGAGATTTCTTAGGACAACCAGAATGTATTTCTCCAACTGCCTTTCTTTTGTATTCTTTCCCATTCGTAGGAGCAGTTTCTGCCTCAACAGACATATCAAAGTCTCTCTGTTCATTCTCGGAATCTGTAGTATCCTGTGAACTACAGTCAAAGTCAAATTCATCATCGATTTCTTCAAGTATACCTGTCATTACAAGCCAGTGATATATCAGAACACTGAGACAATGGTCTAGATTGCGTTTTTGTATTAAAATATACTGAGTATCATATAACCTTGATCATCTACATTGTAATCATCCATTTCTGTGTCATCATCACCACTGAGATGATCCTCGTATATTCCACTTTGAGGTGCTGATGGTGTAGGTTCTTTATCATTTCCCAAGGCATAAGATATATTTGTAATGTCTTTTAAAACATTCTGTGAATTCTTCCTTGGTTTCTTTGCTATTCCGATATTTTTCTGTGCCTTTGCTATCTGTTTCTTAGCCTGACCTAAATTACTGTTTTTTTCTCCTGAGTTGTTGACCTTTTTAGCACCTGTGAAAGCAAAATAATGGAAATTCGAGTCAGTTAACCAATATTGACTGGTAAATTAGATCAGGTTAAAGTAGACTTACTTTGAATTGTTGTCAAACAACTCCTTGGTTCTGGAGAGTTGAAAAAAACGTTTGTAATGTCTTTTAAAACATTCTGTGAATTATTCCTTGGTTTCTTTGCTATTCCGATATTTCTCTGTGCCTTTGCTATCTGTTTCTTAGCCTGACCTAAATTACTGTTTTTTTCTCCTGAGTTGTTGATCTTTTTAGCACCTGTGAAAGCAAAAAAATGGGAATTTGAGTCCGTTAACCAATATTGACTGGTAAATTAGATCAGGTTAAAGTAGACTTACTTTGAATTGTTGTCAAACAACTCCTTGGTTCTGGAGAGTTGAACAAAACGTTTGACATCAAGTCCAGACCTGTAAGTTTGTAAAAGTAATATATCAACAATAACGCTTGACTGCAGGCAACCATTTTTTTTAGTGCAGAATCACTGAACGTTAGCTACAAATGAAGAAATTAAAAAATCACCTAGAGTGCATTTCCGTCTGTTTGAAGTGCTTATAGGTGTGTATGATGTTTCTTGTACTGAAGAGCCGATATAGTTCTTAGATGCATTCTTACTAATGCCATCATATAATCTCTTATAGACTGCTGTTACAGGAACCAACGGATGCACTGTGACAGGCTTGCGTGATGTTTTTCTTACATTTCGGTCGTGCGAAGAGAACTCGGATATGTTGATTTCGGTACGATCCTTTCTTTTTCTTCTCATTTTGCTTTTGCTCGCTTAAACCTACTTCTCTGTTGCTATCAGCTCACGAAAGTTTGAAGATGTAGAGAGTAAAAGAGTAAAAAGGTTCCACGCTTGTTTGGTCCTATGGAAACAATATCAAAATGTATCCCATTGATTTAGGTGTTTAGTTACGAAGATATCTGGTAAATGAATATATGATAATAAATATTTAATGAGTATCATTAAACACATGATTTTGGGCAGCATCCCTTTTTATGGTTTTCCTTTGTTTTAAATTTTTAAAACCCATCTAATTTATTTTTTCTTTCACCGGTGTATTCCAATTATAGCAGAATTAGAAGCTATATTAAATTGAGCTCAATAATTTATTGTGGTATCTCAGCGCCTTTGTTAAAACTGGCGAATATATATTGAATATTCATTGGTTGTATAACTCAGTTACGCTTCAGTAATTTAGAAAGAGTATATTTCTGCCTAAATAGGATATATTTTTGTGCACTGATGTGTTTGCAGCAGTGTAGTTCAAAACTTTAATGTTTCATACGTCTGCACTTTCAGAGATGATGGAGGATGATTACACTACTATTAGTTGATGCAATTCACGCAAAGACAAATGGTCATTAACAATGTGATCCTGCACCATCATATTATAACAGTAGGTATGTTCTTAAAATTATGCCTCTTACTTGTAAATACCGATTTCTGTCTCTCATTTTTATTTTCAAGAATAGACTGATAAGAATATAAATATCAAAACCAATTCATAGATTTATTAAATGCAAAGCATAATAGTCCAAATAGAGCAAAACTGTAGAATAAAACACCAAATAAAAAACTCAAAATAAAAAAACACCAGCAAATAAAAATAGCAACACGTTCTTCTCAGTTTTAGTTCTCCAGCTTGATTGTCTCAGGGCACAACTTCTTAGAGGCCGAGGTCACATCAGGTAGATCATCTTTATCCTTTCGCTTAGAGAATGGAGTAGTCACAACTTCAGCAGAATTCTGTGAATTAGGATCAAACATTGAAACCTGTAAAACAATATAATTAATTTCTTAGACATTAATAGTATGTTACTATTATAGCTAACATGCTGTTTGATTTGATAAATAGCATGGCACGTACCTCTCCACCAGAGAGGGTTGAGGAACCAGACTCAATAAGAGAAATTGGAGCAGTTTGAGATTCGAGTTTATGAATGTCTTCACCGGCCCTTACTTCTGCCACCAAGTAAGTGTCTGCTCCATTTGTGACATTGTCTGAGCTAATCGAAATACCAAAACAGAATGATTTCCCAACTAAATTCTCGATTAGTTCAGGGAGATCTTCTGGATCTTCAATCTGATATATAAACAAATAAAATGAAATATAAAATAAAGATCAGATATATGTTTCTTATGTTGGTAGTATTAATAAACTTAGCAAAATATACTTGCCTCATCGTATGAGCCATTCCAAAGCTCCACAGCTTCCTTACCAATAACAGTTTTTCCAACAGAGTCAAGCAACATTAGCTTACATGTGGCGCTGTCATCTGCCACATACACATGAAGCTTGTACCTATCATTGGAGTGTGACAAATTAGTAATATGAATAGGTTAACCCAGAAAAATAGTTTAGAAGAATAAATTAAACTTACTTTGGAGACACATTGGTGACATTGGCGCGACATTTCTCACAACGCCATAAGGGTTTTTCATTTTGCACATTAGCTCTAGGATCATTTCTACCGATCCTAGTAACACGGCGGTTGCATCCTGGGGCATCATGTCCATAAAAGAACCAACCCCAGTCTGTGTTAATTGATTCGATGGAGCATACGATTTTGCATTTCTGCGCCTGGACAATTTTAAAAAACACAATCTTATAGTACTCAGCCGTAATCAGATCTATAATTCATAATATAACTTATGACAAAAATTAAAAAATAACCTCAACAGCCACCAAAATCTCAGAAATTGAAAAAATTTGAACATCATCCCAATCTTCTGCTTCCTGCTTCACAGCCTTGTAATCCGGTTTGTTTTCCACAATAGCAAGAGGAAGCTCGAATTTCAACATCCTGAATTTTTGTTAATGTACAAATTATCAAGCAAACAAAAAACATCCTTATAAAAAAGTATGTAAAATTTGGATATAAATGTACCTTTCTTTAAAGTCATCTGCTTCTTGCACTTGTGGGTTGAGAGTCACAAGGGAAGCATCAAAAGCATTTGTTATTTGCATATTTCCTGCTCAACAATAAAATTGCTACTGTAAGCTTCAGTTTTCATATAGTCAAAATAACTGCATTAATTATAGATAGATGTTTATACCTTTGTAGTAGCTGATTTTAGCAAATCTAATCAAACAAATAATTGGTTGCCCTCCATTCTCTTGAAGATGAGATTCAATAAGTTCTGCGAACTTCCCCCACAGACAACACTCCATGTCATTGGCACTGAAATTGAAGATAGACAATTAAAATACGTCGACTATAGTTCTTATACAGTATAAAAGATAACAAAATATTACTTACTTTGTGTCACGTAGTCGGAATACAACCCTCTTCCGATCTTCGTTCTTAACTTGCACAGTTTGTATAGCACGCACATCAAAAATTTCACCAAGGACATCTGTTCCAAAAATATTGTTAGAACAGTTTATAAGCAGTGCAAAAGCATGGACTAATATAAGGAAAAACTTAAACGAATATCATACCAATTAGGAAGTGAGGATTCATTTTTACCTCAAGGATATCTTCGTAACTCGCAAGATCAAGGAAGTGATTGTTGTTTTGGAAATCAGACTTCGATATCTTGGTGTCACCACTGATTGTCATCTTGTACTGCAGGTTCGTTGGTCGATACTGCCCACCAGACTGGGATACGGTGAAGTTTTCAAGAAATCGCCATTCTCCAATGGGTAAGCCTCGCTGTACCCGGAACATTTGACTTTTTTTGCATGAAGCATGAATCTTACCACCCTGTGAGGAGGAGAAACAAAGTATTAAAGTATGTTCAATATTTTAATATATATAAATATATATATGCGAAAAATAATTTCTTACTGTTTCATCTGCAAGGACGCACTCAAGTGTTTCTCCTCCAAAGTTTTGTTTCCACGAATGAAGCATTTTCACACGTACTCTCCACCCGGTTTTGTATGGCTTGACATCCTTAAGCAGGTTACAACTCGCGTCACTTGACATTTCTTGTTGTGATTTTATTTTTGGTGATGGGTTGTGAATGAAGAATTTGACTCGCAGAGGGATATCTATATATATGGTTAAAAAAATTGGTGAGCACGTTAAATATCACAAGGAAAATCTAACCATTACGATATTTCTTTATTGTATGGTTGATAGATATTCGAGTATATTACTTTTCCTTTTTGTATTTACATCAATATATTGTTATAATTGTTTGCGATGATTTAGGTAACTAATTATGGAGGCATCCGATATCTTTTTTAGGAGATAAGGAAGGAATATAAGAGATTTGGAAATATATAGCTCGTAGAAAAGAAAACGTGGGATGGAAGTTTAGTTTAGAAAATTAAGGTAATCATATATTTTTGATTGCAGCCGAGAATCTAGCCTATTGTTTCTATTAATTAATTCAAACTCTCTACTTCATTAAGATATTCTAGCGAATATTCGATGCTTTAATAGTTTGGTTATTGAACCAGTTGGTTAACATATTTATCGTATAAATGAACCGATAATGTATGTTATTGATTTTAATTTTGGTTTAAGCTGTGTGGCTGTGAAATTACGAAAAAGACAATAATAAAGGCAGAAAAAAAAAACGTTTTCTACTCTTAACCTTGTGTCCAAACAACATTTAAAAAAAAGTGTATTATCCTTGTGTCCAAGCAGTATGAAAAGGTACTTCAGTTTTAATAATATAGATTTAATTATTTTTACCAGTTATACAAGTTGTATAGTTATACCAGTTGTACAGTTATACCAATTTTACCAGTTGTACTAGTTGTACATTTGAACTAGTTGTACAATTTTATTAGTTATACTAATTGTACAATTTTATTAGTTATACTAATTGTACAGTTGATAAGAAAATCAGAACTTCCCTTTTCGGTGGATAACGGCTGCATACAAATCTGAACGGAACATTACCGAAGCTGTTGTGTCCAAAATCATACCGCAGGTCCATCCCTCGAATCGTTAAGACCACCCATGGTGGCATCATGCGGCCACAAAATATCGATTTCAAAGAGAAGGTTCGGCTCCGAAACCCTAGCCACCAGATCTATGTATAGTGTTTATACACCTTAGCCACCACCACTATTATTCCTTCTGTGGTTAAACTTGTAATATGTTGTAATTTGTTTATTTTTTATAATGTTATATTAAATTCTCTTTATTAATATAATATTATGTGAAACATTGTAATATGTTGTATTGGTTATAAAACTTCACATGATTTTTTTTAATAGTTATATTGGTTGTGCTATTTTTGAAATGATTTGTTTTAATAGTTATACTAGTCGTATTAGTTTTAAAATTTCTAAAAAAATGCATCTACATCTTTTGCAGTTGAGATGATTTAGAAGAGTATATTGTAAAAGATGATGTATATGCCATCACGAGTTGGAGAAGAATATACCAGTTTTGAGTGGTACTAGATTGAATGTAATTATTCTTTGACCGTGAAATTAAAAAACTTAGTTGTATTAAACATACAATATAATAACATTAGTTGTAAGATTTATCTACGTGTCTATAATATGTCTAACATATTTTGGAATCATCAATTTTATAAAAATACGATCGGTGTATGTTTTTCTAAAATAATGTGGCTAACCAAGTAAACAAACTTTAAAAGTATAAGGTGTATCATGTGAATTTATGAAGCAATGTAATATATTGTCAAGAATTCTTAAAATTTAGGAGAGATCATTCTTACCGCCTACCGATTTGCCCATTTGATTTTGTTTTTTCATATGGAATATCCAATGAGATTTTTAAATTTATACAAACATGTATTTGAAAAATTTGTACCAGTTGTACTAGTTTAACTACTATGAATTTAGTATAAATGGTACAACTAATACAAGGGAACATATTAATACATAATTTTATTAATTTGGGTTGTATTAAACATACAATATAATAACATTAGTTGTAAGATTTATCTACGTGCCTATAATATGTCTAACATATTTTGGAATCATCAATTTTGTAAAAATACGATCGGTGTATGTTTTTCCAAAATAATGTGGATAACCAAGTAAACAAACTTTAAAAGTATAAGGTGTATCATTTGAATTTATGAAGCAATGTAATATATTGTCAAGAATTCTAAAAATTTTGGAGAGATCATTCTTACCACCTACCGATTTGCCCATTTGATTCATATCGAATATCCAATGAGATTTTTAAATTTATACAAACATGTATTTGAACATTTTGTACCAGTTGTATTAGTTTAACTACTATGTATTTAATATAAATGGTACAACTAATACAAGGGAACATATTAATACATAATTGTATTAATTTTGAGTTGTACTAAATTGAACGTAGTTGTACTTTGCTGTGAAGTTGAAAAACTTAGTTGTGCCGTATATAAAATATAATTGCATCAGTTGTAACACTTATTTATGTGTTCATATTATGTATAACATAATTTGTAATCATAAATTTTATAAAAATATGCTAGTTGTATGTTTTTCCAAAATAATGTGGTTAAGCAAGTAAAAAAACATTACAAATATAAGGTATATTATGTGTAAATTTATAGGTTTGACTAATTTGCCAAAAAAAAAACGCAATACTGGAAAAAGAAAATTAGGAGAAAACTTTTGACCACTTACCAATTTAGATACTTGATTCTTGTTTAATTGATTTTGTCAAATTTTGAAATTAAAAAGTTGTATCAGCCATACCAGTAATATCATTCTAATATATAATAGAAATTTATACCAATTTTATCAGTATTACATGTTGTTTATATGTTTAGTTTTAGGAGTCAAATATCTATTTGAAGATATCTTATGATGCATTTATAAAAAAGTTGTACCAATCATATCAATTGTTTACATGTTTAGTTATAAGAGATGTGCCATATTTTATAACTAAAAATCTACTGCAATTTCATGATTTAACTTATAATAATATTATATCAAACTTTCAAAACTTTCTCGTTACATTGACACTAACTAAAACTAACATTTTTAAAGTTACATTATCAAATTAAGCGAAAATATCGATATATCATTATTTTAATGAATTTAGATTAAACTAACTAAAGTTGACATGACTGGCATAACTAGTACAACTAACATCTTTTAATAATCAATAGCTACACTAGTTATTTAGTTATACTAGATTTACCGTAGTTGTACATTAGAAGTAAAATTAGAAAACTTAGTTGTACCTTATATAAAATATATTTTCATTAGTTGTATCATTTATTTAAGTGCCTATACATTGTTTAATAAATTTTGAAATCACAACCTTTTGTAAAAATACATTTGATTTATGTATTTCTAAAATAATGTGGCTAATCTAGTAAACAACCCTTACAAGTATAAGATAGATAAGTGTTGTTTTTTAGTTTAGGCATATTATTTTAGAAAAACATACATTGAGTTTTTTACAAAATATATGATCAATAACATTTGTGACATAGTATGAAAACGTATATAAGTGGTACAACTAATGAAATTATATTTCGTATATGGTAAAACTAAATTTTTTCAATTTCGTAGTCCAAGTACAACTACGTTCAATTCGGTACAACTTAAAAAATGGTACAAATTAATGAACATATTAACACGTAGTTGTACTCATTTTTGAGTTGTACATACATGAACATAGTTGTACTTGGACCAGAAAGTTGAAAAGAACTTAATCAAACTATACATGAAATATAATTTCATTAGTTATATCACTTATTTACGTGTTTATACTATATTTAACGCATTCTAGAAATATAAAATTTGTAAAAATACACTTGGTAAATGTTTTTCCAGAATACCGTTGTTAAACAAGTAAACACTATCACGACAGAATAAAATAATATTGATACAATATAGTGATATCAACTATATTAATTTTACATGTTACACTATGCTAAAATAATATCCGTTGTATCAGTTACACCTTCAACTTCTCTTTGTTATGTTTTATTGTTCATTTAACACTCTGTTTTTGCACTCTCTCTGTTCTTTTTTATTTGTGTTTCAACTTACAAAAACTTACTATCTCTCTGTACTCTCTCACGTTTCTTTTCTTGTAGAGATAAGAGAGATCACTTTATTTTCTATGTAAGAAAGTAACAATTTAGACATCTAACAGTTCTCTCTTTTCTCTTCAAGAGTGATTATGTCTTTGACTTTGAATTACAACAAAGGCAAGAAAATTAATCAAAAGCTCGTGTTTTCTTTTTCTAAAACAAACCAAAGATTGTATTAAGACAAACAAGACAAGTAAAGAGAAAAACAGAGAGTAAAGAGAACAAAACAGAGAGGAAACAAAACATAACAAGAGATGGAGCTGGCCGTCAGTTAGATGTCAAGCCAAGAATGTCAACAGAAACTGGGAGGAGGCTTTCGCATATGATCGGGAAAACGCACCTCACCGGACGTCGCGGAGGAGAATGAAAACACGGCGACAGAAGAAGCAATTGGAGAGGACATGCCGCGGTGGTGAATAGGTGCTCGGTTGAGGCACAGTGGTTCACTGAAAAATTCAAGCTCCGGTCATGGAAGAGATAAACCCACGGTGGATGAAGAGCTTCAGACGTCGTGGAGTTGAGGTTGAAGACATGAAGAAGAAGAAGACGGCTAGATCGTGGACATATTTCTTTTTTAATTTTGTTTTATTTTTATTAGTCTCATTAAGGGTATAAAAGTAGTTTTGTAAATCATAGGTCCATTTAGATTAAAATGGGTTGTAGTAGAATTTTTGAGAGCCATGAAGGCCAAATAAGATTAGTGTCCAACCAAGAGCCACAATAAAATTAACTTAGCAAATTTTAAGACTTAGTAGAGGTCATGATCAGGAATTATCGTGCTGCCCATAGCCTGCCACATAATAGACTCCGCTTCCTGCACCCAAGACACCATGACTTACCGTTGCTGCTCATGCCCGTCACACGATAACGTCCACAACCAAGACCCTAATACTTCAAAACCCGACCGGAAGAACCGCTTCACGATCCACACAACCTTCGGATACGGAGCGACGCGTTCAGCGCCCACTTACTCCTAGATAGAAGCCCAAACACACTCTCAACAAAACGAAGCTTGCCAAACGGATCCTTCCAGACACACGGAAAAAGAACCAAATCAGCAAGCGACCACTGCAACCGCCACCACGAAGTAAAATCTGCTAAATAAATTCTCACCAGGACTTATAAAACTCAACCACACTCTGCATAAAGAAAGCCACGTAGCTCTCTTGATACCCATTGACTAAATACGGGCCATAATTAACCGATTAACTTATCTTCTCCAATTGTTGGTCTCCTCATAATATACAGACAGCTCGTGTACCAACAATGTCAACACCACATGTGCTTTCGATCAAACCCAAAGCCAAGCACAGAGACAAACCCAAATCATTGGAAATTATACATCTTGCATTCCCCACTGATAAGGCATTTTTTGGATAAGTTTCTCCACATTTTGTTTCTTATTGTTTCCGATCTTTCCAATTAGATCAACTCGGTATTCTTTGATAACATGTGAATCGTTTTGATCAGTGAGCAGGATTTAAGCATCATCATCCTCGTAGCAAATCCCCTTTCCTTTTATATCTGCCATATGAGCAGATTTAGAGTGAAACCTCGACCCTATTAATCGTGATCGAATGTGCTGCAGCAGAAAATGTCTCGACGTCTCCGACGAAGATCAGGCGTAGTAATTGGGATGTGTTGCAGAAGAAAACTTGTCGGGAAGCAGATCAAACGGTGAAAAAGATCCAGGGCTGTTACGGTGTAGGAAGGGATCTGAGAAGAAGCTTGGATGTAGTCCGATCGTTAATCACTACGTCAAGGGACGTATTTCTTGAATGAAGATGGATGTCTATGGATCTCAAAGTTTCAAAGGTAACCCTGAGGAGATGGTCAAATAGTTCCTACTATTCTAAATCTAGAAAAAAGAATCATAATCAAAACTAAAAAAATACCTGAATATTTTAAATGTAATAAAATTTTAATTATGTCTAATTAGATAACTTATAATTTATAAATTAAAATATTTTTACGATTAGGATTATAAAAACGAATATTCTGTAGTTAGTATTTAGAAATTATTGGGTTTGATTTTTATTTTACCCTTGATGAAGAAGTTAGGATATTGAGTAATATTTATTAGTTAGGATTTATAAGTTTAATTGATTGTGTGCATGTTGCTTGCTTTAGTATGAATATTTTGCTGCTAAAATTTGGGAAGTTACGTTTGTTATAGTTTTTTTTCTTTACGCAGGATAATTATGCTATTACAAACTATGAAAATATTGCAGACGATTCTACAGCCGACAATTCTACCTGCCTTATGAAGATTCACGTCTGACTGCATCACCTGAGTCGCCTTATGGGATCCACGCTTGACGGTACTCCTTGTGCCATGCTGCAGATCTCTTGTTAGTCTTTCTCCATTAATTCACATAATTTCGCCTTCTCTGAGATTCGAAACCCAGACCTTGTGGTGTATAATCATTAATGAACTCTTAGTCAAACCACTAGACCAAAGGGGCTTCCACATGTTTGTTATAGTTTAGTTAGAGTTTTGTAGGTGCTACGTGCAAATTATTAATATTAATTTTGTATCTATTTTCTTTTTATTTATTATTTATCAGTTTATGTTTTTATTTAGTAATTAATTAGTTCATATCTCTTTATATATATTATTAATGTAAAAAAAAATCATAAACACTCTACAAACTAATTTGGTAACATGCATCGATATGGACGAAAAAAGACGGTTGTGTTCTGGCATTATGTGCAATGCTGTCTGCTCTTGAATACTTTGAAAACAATCCCCTCCTTAATCCAATTCACAAGAATCACAACGATCCTCCCAATCGATCCAATCTTCATCTTATGCAAAGCCTCTTTATTTCATCCCCTTGCTTGTATATGTGCTAGCAAAATATGTCTTGTTCTAAAAAGTGTTTCCAGCCGTTAAACATTCTACGGAAACCTAACGTCACGATTTGCTATAATACAAATAACCTCACAACGACAATCATTAGTAGAAATCAAACTAGATGATCTAAATAAAATAAGCATATCAAAATATTCACACTACCAAAATAAAATAATCCATTAAAGTTTAACATTGTATTATGAAATTTAGTTAACCACAACAAAATTAAGATTAATTATCATAAGGATCAAACAATTTTAACCATAAAATTTGATAAATATAGGGCTTATTTCCCAAATTACTAAGAAAAAAAGAAGAAGTTAGATTTTGAGAGAGGGAGTAGAGAGATATAGGAAGAGAAAGCAGGAAAGGGGAATTTTAGTTAGTTTATGAATTTATGTTTTTATGTATATAGGATGCAATTTCTAATAAATATAGTTAGAGAAAAAATAACGATTTTAAAATAAATTTCTATTATTAGTTTATTTACTTCTCGCGCGTAGGGCGGGTTTACCATAGTAAAATTATATATCATATATAGTTTAATTAAGAAAATGTAAAAACACCTAAAATTACACCTAAAAAAGTAAAAAACACCTAAAATAAAGTTAGTAGAGGGGTGGGAATGTCTCCATTCATAGCTAAATATCTGACGGACCTGTGCAGTTCTGCATCTAAAAAAAACTCAAAAATCGCCAAAGTTCTCCAGAACATACATTAACTTGAAAACACTCTGAAACAACTCTAAACCCATATAAGAGATTCTAAAAATCACATATACTATGGCCTAAAAGTAGTAAAGTCCATGGTATATCAACTCCCCTAGATTTATCCTTTTGCTTGCCCTCAAGCAAATAATATCACAATCTGAAAAAAGTTTGAAAACACATGGACTCACAATATCTCTTACTTATCCTTATCTCGTCTACTATGTTGGAACTACATAAAATAAGTATTAGTCTTAGAGGAATTTTATATATTTTATCCTATTATAGCAACCAAATCCATTATACCATCAACTTAGCAAATACTAGTTTGACTCACCTCTCTAGAAACTTCATTTCTGGCATATAATAAAAGTGCAGACTATACCATGGGAGTATCGATAAAAGGACACATGGACTCTTACCCTGGAAGTATTCTGAACACACAGGTAGTAGTCTTCTCTGATCCCTTTCTTCCCTCTTTTTTCTCTTTTCTGAATCTTTTTTAATCTCAAACTAAATGGACAATGATGCTGATACAATCTCTCTTGCCATCTTATTTTCAATTTCTATTTTATTGGAGCAAAGTTGTAGGCATTCGTGGGGTCATCTGTAATTTACATACACCTCGCTTCCAACAATGTGTGATTATTACTTTGAATAAGAATAATGGGGTCTCAGTAATGTACCTACCCCTTTGCATCTCAAGAAATTATCCAATTCTTTTATTTCTTTCTTTTTATAGATGTCGAAAAGAGTGAGAGAAGGGAATCAAATGCACACAGACTTTTACCTTCCAGACCTGCACGGGTTATCTGATTCAATATATGTCAAATCCCAAAGCAAGCAAATAAGTCAGTATTAGGTTGTAGGTTAGCTATAGTTCCTTCAAAGTTTCTAAGCAGTGTGATATAGTGGCAGAATGATCTACTTTGGTATCTCTAGTACTCTCTGCAAGCAACAATTCTAAGAATGATGCTATATAGTGGTTAGTGAACAATGGTCTCGATACCAAACTCTCTAAAAGAGTGTTGATTGATGGTAGGTGGATGGTGTCGAGCAATGGTCTTGATCTATTGTCGACCGATGTTTCTTCTTCAGTGTCAACTGATGGTACTCTTGTAATTGTACCCTACTTGTTGATGGTTACCGTCGATCGACACATTTAAGTGGCGATCTATCGATGCTCAGTTTCCTTTGTCGATCGACATTGATCAGGTGTCGGTCGATGCTATGTGCAGATTATCTTCCTCAAATCTTTTTTTTTATCTGAAATAAAGAGAAAACAAAAAAAATAGTAATAAATGAAAGTAAAACAAAATTTAAAACTTACTAAACAGTGGGTTGCCTCCCATTCAGTGCATGGTTAGTCTTTAATTTTACGTTTTGGAAATTTGATTCAGTCTAGATGAGATTAAGAACATGCTCCGAAAAATTCTCAATCTCCAATATCTTCAGCTTTGTCAAACTTTTTGTGAAAGCCTCCATAAACTCTTCTCCTTTGTCTATCATCTCAGTAATAAGGAGTGCTTGAAGCATTGCAAACAGCTGTGAGAAGCATCTGCTGCGCATTCTATATTTCCTGATACCATCTGAGAAGTGGGGAATCAATGACAAATGTGGACCGCTGTTCCTTTCTCTCTTCTTCCAATTCCTCCTTTTCTTTCGGCTATTCTTCCCCCTGACTTGTCTGATCTCATAGTGGTCCTCTTTCAAAAAAAAATTCGACATATTTTTTTAGACTTAGAAATCTTTGCACTTAGGAACCTTAGGCATGATTCTCGACATGCTTATTTTCTATGGCTTGCACTTGATTACTAGACTGACTCGCAAAGGCAGTTTGATCTCTTGTTCAACTTAATTGAACTACGTTCAACATGATCTTCGAAAGGGTACATTTGCAGCCTTTCATAAGGTCCAGTCCAAAATCAATTAAAACCTTTTTTCATATCTTTTTCGTCTTTTCTTATCGAGTGCGACTCAACTGGGTTTAAGGTTTTAGATGCTAGAACTAGAAAACTCGCTGACAGCTTTTGTGGCCGAAGCTTTTACAATCTATCGTAGTGACAGCAACGCTCTTACGCAGATTCAAAATAAAATATCTGTCTTTTCTTAATTCGTTTTATTGTTTTCTGTACCTTTTCATGTTTATTTGCTCACTTGGCGTTGGCCTTCCTAGAGAATCCGAATCTTCAAGAAAAATTGATAATATCTATTTTTCTTGCTTAAAAATTTGATAGTGCAAATTTTGCTTCCCACTGTTTGACGCTAGAAAGAAGAAGAGGGAGGGGAGATTACTCTTACTCACACGGTCGTAAAACGCTTGATCGAATATATGTCTGGAAGTATGGGAGTTAAACTCGCAGCTTGCGTTGGCACTGTAAACGTCGACAACAACGCTGGTAACACAACTCAAGCAGTGAGTGCTTCTGTCACCAATGCTTACGCGAACGCTGCAGCACTAAACAAAATCGAAAACCTAGTTGCGACTTGTTGCCACAGGAAGAGCACCCAAATGAGCTCGTGATTTCTCTGTTTAAATAGAAAGGGCAACGATAAAATCTATCAAACCCCATAAAATTTTCTCATTACCGAGTTGGAGAAATTTCATCGCGTAAGTGTTAGACAAAAACACGTTTTCCAAAAGCTTTTTGGATAAATAAAACTTGCTCTCCACGAAGAGGTGGAGAAACCATAGATTACTCGCGGAAAAAGGAAGCATAGTACATCGGGTACACAACTCACCGCTGTACTTTTCCGAATAACTTTCGTAAAAGTCTTCAGAGACATAAAAATTTATTCCACTTCCTTAAGGCGTGGATAAACTCTAGATTACTCGTAGAATTAGAAGTACAACAAATCGGGTTGAAAATCCCCCACTGTTCTACTTCTTCCGAATAACTTTCGGAGAAACGATGTTGAGTTCAATAGAATCACTCGAAACCTAAAACAGTTGATGAAGACTAAAAAATGCGAAACAAGGATCATTTCTGTCACTGCTAAAACGTCTTCTGAAACATAAGAATTTGGAAACATTTAAGCGTCGCTTCTGTAGCCACATATTCTGCCAATTCTTGATATTTTTCTACTAAGATTAATTCGGAAAACTACTGAAAATACCCTTAGACCAATCCTACAGAAACGAGAAAATTTCTGATTTAGTTTGTCACGATAATTAAGCTCATCGCAGGTAGAGTTTCTAATGCTAAGAAACTAAACTTGCGGAACAGCCACAAAACATTCATTTTTTTTTTCAAAAAAACAGCTCTCGTACAAACAAACTTGAAAACTTTTTTTGTGGAATAACTTTCCTAAAATTATACTCGATAACATTTTATGGGAAAACTTTCATAAATTAATCTCGACACATTTTATGAAACAACGTTTGGAAAATTAAACTCGACCATATTTTACGAAATCATTCATAAAGTTAAACAAGATTATATTTTACTATAGAGCCTTCGTAGAGTAAGTTTGAAGACATTTGCGAAACGATTCTCACAAATAAAACCCGAATAACAATTTGACAACCTTCAGGATGTCAAATAAGATCATATGAAACAATGAACAGAAAATGAAGACAACAAGGGCAAGGACAGGACCAGTTCGCTTATAGCTTGACGAACTAGGCACCTCACCCGAATGACATCGTGTCCATTGCTTCTCTTTCCTCATCGCCCCTTCACTCTTCCTCGAGTCATCATATTCTTCTCCTCACTTTGTTTCAATGATTTTCTATATTTCCTTTGATACGGAAGACGCAATCCAATTTTACGGAATTCTGCCACCTTAAATCGAAAAGATCTACTAATAAACATTTGATAGAATTTTCAGCAATATACGAAGCACACTTGGTCATTTTAGTAAAACCAGTGGTAGGAAGAAAAGAAAACAGAAACTTAGATGTTGTAGTCTCTTCCTCTCCTCGATATTCTCGTCAGAGTTTGAACCAAACCATACCAAAATCAGAATCAAATTTCGCAAAGTTCGTAAACGCTAAATAAACTTTCGATAAAATAAATACTCATACTCGCAAAAAAAATTGATGAAATAAAAACCCATTTTCGTAAAGATTAACACTACAAAAATTGAAACTCGGATCAGAAGACACGAGGAGAAGAAGATCGAAGAAGAGGCAAACCTGAATCTTCGATAAGACTAGGGTATGTACAACTTAGACAATTTTATAAGACTTCGAATTTTTTTCGAAATTTTTGTAGGAATGTACAAAGAAATAAAAACGTCTTGGAATCTGCCGTAAAATCTAGGAAATTAGAATTTAGGTGGATAGTCTAGCGAACCTATTCTTAGGCGATCTTTCAGATCTCGTTCTATTGTTCAGGTAGAAGTTGCAAACTTATCTAATCTCTCGCAAAACCGAGAAATGATCGCCAGATATTCAAGCATACTCATATCGCTTCCTAAAGAAAGAAAGAACTAGAGACACGAACGTCGTCTTAAAAGCGAATCGTTCCTAGAACTTTTCTTAAAACCAATCAATTCCAAGTCGCCATCCTGAAAACAATCGAAGATCAACCCAGATTGTAGGTCATCTCAATCCTCGAAAGAAAAACGTACACAACCCTTCAAAAGATAGTACAACCATTTTCTTTTTTTAAAAAAAGGAGGGACTATACTCGTATACTCCCATACTTCAAAAACGTTTTGCCTCGGGATCAAGAAATCGCTTTAGACAAAGCAAACTCTTACGACATTAGGCAATAAAATAACCCATCTAAATCGTCCAATAGGCAAATGAAAATATAAACGCTAGAAACCTAGCCAAACCGTCAAAAACCTGGTTTCGAGAAATCTACAGCATCTCTTATCATATTCATGCGCTTAGAAAACCTGTACCAACATCAGACTGAAACAAGACAAAATTCATATAAACACATAATTATATGACAAAACTTCAAACACAAAAGCATTGCTCTCAATTTTTTTGAACCAAGTGAGTTACGAAAAAGCATCAATAATATTTGCAACAAAGCAAAAACAAAGTAAAACGGAGGGAACACTTTCTCCATGCGCGTTGACTAGATCTATCGCGCTGACCGATTCGTTTCGCTACAGAAACGAATGTGTCGGGAGAATTCCTCTCAAAAACCTTTGAATTTTTTTTGCCACTAGATTGTAACGAAATAACCATTGGTAAAACTCCATGAGTGACTCAAAGAAACTTTCACCAAAGGTCGAAACCAAAGCAGAAACATCTCTTGTAAAATCTACGGAAGCACCACTACTTAGACATCTCCAGACAAAACACCGATTCACTATATTCATAAAACCGGTTACCCACTAATTGTGTATAACTAGAACATTTTATAGAAATTTTTTTACAGGAAAAGAAGATCGGTATCATTTAAAATGACTTTGCAATACAAAAAAGCGAATGTGTAGAACCTAATCCTCGCATGCAAAGATCACAAGTAATCTTGAAGAAACATGCTCCGTTACTTCTATCAGAATCCCTTGTTGTAAAACATATAAGAAAAGTCATTCGTATATTCAGATCAAGTTATATGAAGCAACTTTCAAAATATACAAACGAAGCTCTATGATTTTTCTTAAATCGACAAATACAAACTTTATCTCTTCGAACTACTATCTAACAAATATCTTCTTTTAGCCCTACGGATCACTGGCTTCTGCCCCTCACTTACATCCGAGCATGCCATTTTCCTGCGAGTAACTCCTAATGGTTTCAGTATCAAGCGCCGTAGGGCTTGTCTTTCTCAGACAAAAACGAAAACAAATTTCATACAAGTTAAGGAAGTATTATACGAAACATTCATCGTCTAACTGTAACCTAAAGTGGAAAATCGTTTTTACCACCTTCGGCCATCTTAACAAGAAAAACTCTGGCATACTTGACCTCACAATCTCGGCAAAATCTCTTTGGCTCTTGCCAGTTACGCCTTCCCGTAAAAGCCCGAACCCGAATTACGCATCCCCTTTAAGGACAATTCTAAACTAGCATGAAATACTAAAACAAAATTGGCATGGTTTAATCCTTGACCTACAACTTCCCCAGCTATACGGCTGAACACCGCCTTCATGCCAAGACACAACTGTAACATCCCGAGTTGTGATATGTGGAAAGGCTTAAGAGAATTGATTTGGCTACCTATGTCACCGAAAGTTTACTTACCTTTTCTGTCACACATCAGTTTAGAACTCCAGGGTTAAGCGTGCTTATACTAGCGTAGTGAAAGGATGGGTGACCTATCGGGAAGTGATTCGTGATACCGTTTGAGTGAGGCCAAAACACGGGGAAAGGTTGGGTGGTGATTACAGGGTTAGTAAACAATTATTTTGAGCCTTGGAAAATTAACGCACGGCTGTTGGACGGGATGGGGCCCACGGGCCGAGAGAGCAGGCGTGGGAGGCCCATTAACCATGTGCGGTCGGGGCGTTACAAGTGGCACCGGAGCTGGTTAGCCATCTCGGTTTTGACCTGAGAGGCATCTTGAGACCTGTCGTGGGGCGCAACGAGGGTGTTGCGTTCTTTGAGAGTGGGTGAATTGTAACATTCCAAGTTGTGATATGTGGAAAGGCATAAGAGAATTGATTTGGATACCTAAGTCACCAAAAGTTTACTTAATTTTTCCGTCACACATCAGTTTAGAACTCCAGGTTTAAGCGTGCTTATACTGGAGTAGTGAAAGGATGGGTGACCTATCAAAAAGTGATTCGCGATACCGTGTGAGTGAGGCCAAAACACGGGGTAAGGTCGGGTGGTGATTACAGGGTTAGTAAACAATGATTTTGAGCCTTGGAAAAATTAACGCACAGCTGTCAGACGGGATGGGGCCGACGGGCCGAGAAAGCGGGCGTGAGAGGCCCATTAGCCGTGGGTGGTCGGGGCGTTACAAAAACATTTGGGCAACCAACGTTACACTCATTCACTCAAGAAAAAACATCAATCTGCGATTCGTCTAACAAACATCAAGTGATGGCCACGCAAATAATTATCGTATAACCCAAAAAAAGGAAAATCATACGATAAAGTCTTGACAACAAGACGAAGCTCTAACAACCAAGCAGTTAACGGAAAATATGAAATTATCGTCAATCAACCAAGTTCTATACGTTTCACAACTCAATTTAAGCCCGCAATGTTTTACCCATAGAACACATCATATGAGGAAACACTCGTAAAAAAGTTCTAGAGCTATACTAAACATCCTCTCTAAAATACAAGAAATAAATCTCGGAAGTCTAACTCTTTACAAAGAACAATGAAGGGAAACCACTGTTCCTAAGGAATTATTTACAAGACCCCTTGGTCCTACTTCCCCGATCGCAAACAAACAAAAACGTTTCTCTGTCGCAATGTTAAAACAAAAACCTTACGCCAACGCAAAACATCTCTAAGCTCCCAAACGTTTCAAACAAGAAACGCGGCATACGAAAAAAAACTTCCATATGAAAAAAGTTCTCTACACAAACAAACTCCGGCTACAAAAAACAAACCCAATTATTCCTTGGCCACAAGGTCAAACAAGACCTTCACGCCAAACGCGAAAAAAATTCTATAACACGTTCTCATAACATAAAATTTTACTCAAAAGAAAAATCCAGTCTTTAGATAGCGAGATGTCGCAAACATTTGAAGAGCTCTATTTCGACGTAAAATAACTTCCTAGATGAATGTTTCATAGCGGAAACTCAAACATTCATCCGCATTAACATCTTCTCGAACACACATCCTTTGCATAGGCTCAAACTCAAACGGTAACACTTACCATTCCGTTTGTTGCTGATCATAACAAACAAACTCTAATGTCCTAAACAGACTTAGCCATCTCCCCCCATAGATAGGCTCTCAGACATACAACACAAGGATAATAGCGAGCTATAAAAGAAATCCAATTTGTTTGGTCAATATTCTAGGCATCTTCAAACCTATCATAGGAGAGATACTCGGTTCCCAATCGATGCAAGTCACATAAGGCAAGAACTTTTTTTTAGATTTCAATATTGAGACGCAACCAGGTCAAAAGTGCAACAGGTTAATTATGCTGAAAAATTCATCGCAAACTCTAAACTGATAGTAAGCCTTGGTCTTACCCTAGACCCAACACACTGGTCTTACACATCTTAATGCATAGTATCAACAGACCAATACGGGAATCCAAAATATGTCCTTTTGCTCTTTTTTGTACATTTATGGGATTCAGTGAACTACAAGCCTTCGAGTATTCACATCTTACACAATGGACGTATGAATATCCGCTAAGCGACATTAATGAGATGACGACTCATACTTTTTCCCTCTATCTCCACGTATAGATGTTCTTGCGTTATTAAAGGAGATAAAGCCCATGATTTTATGAATCCAAAACAAAAAGCCTATAAGCCTAATCTCAAGGCTAAAACAGGTCCAACATAAAATGACATCAGCAACAACATGCTTGGAAATCTCCACACGATACATAACTAGAACATAAAGGTCCCAGTAGAAAACAAGGTCGTAAGAATTTTAACTCCAAAACGAACTACGAAAGCCTTGACCCCTTCAAAAGGGTATGTAGTTAGCCTTCAATAAGGCACATCCCCCATCTTATCATATCCCATTCTTATGAAGAAAGAAGAGCGAGCCAACAACTTCAACTTTCGGAAAAACTGGTTTCGTCTACGGACCTTTTAGCCATTGATTCCACGTAACACGCCTATCACTAACTTGCAGGAATAACCCGTAAAATCTTACGAGGTTGGGGAGGGGCAAACTGTTGGGGTCAAAATCTGTCATGGCAAAATTAACGGCTGATATTTTCTGATAAATATGCATTAGAAAAATATGAGCCAGAAGACATTACACCGCATAAGCCGAGCCTATTTAAATAAGGAAACGTGAACAAACTTTGTGTATTTCATCACCGACAAGAAAGGAAAGAGTTTCTATCCAAACATGAAAAGAGTGGAAAAACGTTCTTGTGGAAGGTTTTTGCGATAAATGACAAGTGTTGGGGTCAAAAACGGTAATCTTGAAATCAACGTCCATGACAGCTAAGACTATTCTTTGAAAGAACTCATCTCGAACACTCGTACAAAATAAGCTACAAGACAACAAAGAGCATACGTATGGTCTAGTCGCCCACAGACGCTTAGACATTCCCCAATGTTTGGTTGCCCACAGACGATCAGACACTCACCATTGTCTGGTGGCCCATGGGAGATCAGATACTCATCAATGTCTGGCCACCCATGGGGGATCAGACACTCACAAAGTCTGGTCGCCCATGGGGGATCAGACACTCACCACTGTCTGATCGCCCATTGGCGACCAGACACTCACCAATGTTTGGTTGCCAATGGCGATCAAACACTCACCAATGTTTGGTCGCCCATGGGCGATCAGACACTCACCAATGTGTGGTCGCCCATGGTCAATCAGACACTCACCAATGTCTGGTCGCCCATGGGCGATCAGACACTCAACAATGTCTTGTCGCCCATGGGCGATCAGACCACCTATGTTTGGTCGCCCATGGGCGATTAGACACTCACCAGTGTCTGATTGCCCATTGGCGATCAGACACTCACCAATGTCTGGTCACCCATAGGCGATGAGACAATCACCAATGTATGGACGCCCATGGGCGATCAGACACTCATCAATGTCTTGTCGCCATGGGCGATCAGACACTCATCAATGTCTTGTCGCAATGGGCGATCAGACACTCATCAATATCTGGTCACCCATGGGATATCGACACTCAGCAATGTCGGGTCTCCCATGGGCAACAATACACTCATCAATGTCTTGTCGCCCATGGGCGATCAAACACTTACCAATTGTCTGGTAGCCCATGGGCAGCTAGACATTCGCAAATGTCTAGTCGCCCACGGGTGACAAATGCCACACCATCTTTACCATCCTCTCCGTCCAATCTTTTCTACGACGTCTCTCGTTTCATCTCGATTGGAGCTTCCTATAGAGTTTTTCGATAAACATTGTAAAACTTGTTTTCTCGCCAAAACTTCGAGACAATTGTAAAACGACAATGGTTAACTTAAACACAAAAATTGTCTCGATTAGACGAGTTGTTTGTTATTTTGCGTAACCAAACATCGTATAAAGTATGAAGGACGATTTCTCTGAAAGAAATCTTTAAAATTGTCAATATCGTAAAATGGCCCAATAGGGCCTAAAACACGATAAAGGCACATTTAAAATTTTAGATGAAAATGAACCCGATTGCAATGACGGTATATCGTAATTCCGCAAAGGATAAATGGAAAAGAGAATATTTGTCAAGTCTCAGGATAATTATGGAAAATTGAGAAGATATAGAAGATTTCCACAGAAGATAAAATCGAATCGGGGCAGAAAAGGAAATACACCCGACCTAAGAGACCTGTATAAAGAAATGCCAAGATAAGAAGCATGGGGATCTAAAAATTAGGGTTTGGGGGAAGTGATTGTTTGTTTTAGGAGAAATTAGGATCTAGACGGCTAGACTAGCGAGTTTGATACTTGGATCGTTTTACTGTTCTGTTTCTTATGTTCTCCACTTTGACAAATTTCCGTCCATCTTGTTTCCACTGAATATCTGTAACTTTACTTTTCCATAATCAATTAATTGCTTGTGTGCAATCTCTTTCGATATCTTGTGATTGTCTCTTTTTCGTATTTGCTTGTTTACGCAGGGGATCTGGGATCTCAAGGAAAGTTAGGGGTTTTGACTTTCTTTCGTTCACTAAAATTGACAGTGCAAATTTTGGTTCCCACAGCTTGGCGCTAGGAAAAGGGGGTTGGATTCCTTAACACCATAATCAACGAACGATTAGGAACTTGTATGTCTAACCAAACAGACAGTGCCGTTATTTCTTTTAGCAATAGAGCAACGCCTGATCAGGTCAACCCTCACAACGATCTCCTTGTCATCGTGTTGATGATTCAGTATATTGACGTCGCAAGAGTATTGGTAAATATCGGAAACTCGGCCAATATTATCTTCAAAGATACCCTCGAACGAATGAAAATTGAGCTCTCTGAAATCATAGAGAGTCCAAGCCTGACAGTGGGATTCTTGGGATAAGTTACTATGACCCTCTACTCAATTAACCTTGCGGTTAAAGCTAGGAGCATAACCAAAATCGTGGAGTTCATAGTCGTCGATCGCACTGTATCATACAACACAATCGTAGGCGTCCCATGGCTTAGTTCCATGCAAGCTATCCCTTCGACGTACCATTTGTGTGTCATATATCTGACTATATCTGGAATCGAAAAAAATCTGGGGAGATCGGAAAATATCGCAAGTCTGTTTTGCCGCGAAATTAAAGCGAACAAACTGAACGACAGAAACTTTGTTGAAAAAGAAAAAGAAATCATTTTCCGTCGAAAAAGAAATCATTTTCGGTCGAAAATGCCCTGGAATAAGAGGAAGCATAAATCTTTTTGCAATTAAGGAAAGTCGAGGCTTTAGAAGAAAAGCGAGAACCCACTTGCAAACCTGTTGTGACAATATGTCTTGACGAGAAATTCCCTGAGCGTTGCATTGAAATTGGCGCTAACCTTTGCGAGCCCTTGAGAATGGATCTTATAGCCTGTTTGAAAAAGAACTTATACATGTTCACCTGGGTTGAGGAAGACATGCCAAGGAACGACATCAACATAACATGTCACAAACTCAACGTCGACCCAACTTTCAAACCCATAAAACAAAAAAGACGAAAGCTCGGACCCGAAGGCGCCATCGCAGTAACGTTGAGGTCGATTAACTCCTCAAATTTGGGTCCATAATGGAGGTCGATTAACTCCTCAAATTTGGGTCCATAACAGAGGTCAGATACCCAAACTCGATCGCGAACGCCGTAGTGGCAAAAAAGAAAAACGAAAATGGCGAGTTAACATTTATTTCACTGATCTCAACAAGGCATTTCCGAAAGATAGCTTCCCATTACCACACATCGATTGATTGGTGGAAGCAACGGCGGGGAACGAGTTCCTCTCTTTCATGGATGTTTTTTCGAGATACAACCGAATTATGATGAATCCCTACGATCGCGAGAAATCTGCATTCATTACAGATCGTGGCACCTATTGTTACAAAGTAATGCGTTTTGGTCTCAAGAACGCAGGCGTGACTTACCAATGACTCGTAAACCACATGTTCTCCGAGAAAATCAGAAAAACCATGGAGATTCACATCGATGATATGCTCGTAAAATCCCTAAAAGAACGCGATCATGTCGCCTACCTGCAGGAATGTTTCGAAAGAATAAATCGGCATAACATGAAACTAAATCCAGCCAAATGAAGGTTGAAAGTGGCATCAGGGGAGTTCCTCGGGTATCTAGTCATGTATCGTAGAATTGAAACTAACCCGAAGCAGATCAATGCACTGATCGAAATGGCCTCTCCAAGGATAAAGTGAGAAGTACAAAGGTTAACCAGGAGAGTTGTAGCACTTAATCGCTTCATCTCGCGAATAACGGACAACTGATTACCCTTCTACGACACCGTAAAAGGGAACAAATAATTTGAGTGGTCTGAGGAATTCGAAAAAGCTTTCCAATAGATGAAGCATTGCCTGACCACTCCCCCTGTTCTTGTGAAACCTGTCAAAGGAGAACCATTATTCCGATACATCGTGGTATCCACAACAGCTGTAAGTGGCATTCTCATCAGAGAAGAACGCGGCGAGCAAAATTATACTACAAAAATTCAAACACTAAAGCATTGCTCCTAGTTTCTGTTGAACCAAGTGAAGAACAAAAAAGCATCAAAAATATTTGCGACAAAGCAAAATGAAGAACACATGTAGCAGCGAGCACAACGAAGGGAACGCTTTCTCCACGCTCTTTGACTAGATTTACCGCGTTGACCGATTCGTTTTGCTAAAGAAACAAATATGTCGTGAGAATTCCTCTCAAAAACCTACGAAAAGGTTTTGGGACTAGATCATAACAAAATAAACATCAGGAAAACTCCATGAGTGACGTAAAGCAACTTTGACTAAAGATCGAAATCAAAGCGGAAATGTCTCTGGTAAAACCTGCAGAAGCACCACTACTTAGACATCTCCAGAAAAACCACCGATTATCATAAAACCGGTTACCCATTAATTTTGTATAACTAAAAATTTTTATACAAAACATTTTACAGGAAAAGAAGATCGGTATCTTGTAAAACGGCTTTGCAACACGAAAAAGCAAATGTGTAGAACTTAACTCTTGCACGCAGACATCACAAGTAATCTTGAAGAAACACGCTCCATAACTTCTTTGAGAATCCCTTCTTGTTAAACATATAAGAAAAGTCATTCGTATAGTCAGATCAAGTTATATGAACCAACTTCTAAAAATCTACATAACAGATATTACAAATAAGTGTTTTAAACAGCAAACGAAGATCTATGATTTGTCTTTCGACGTCAAATCTAAACTTTATCTCTTCGCACTACGATCTAACAAATATATTCTTTTAGCCTTACGTCTCGTTTGCTTTTGCCCCTCACTTACATCCAAGCAGCCATTGTCCTGTAAGTAACTCCTAATTGTTTCAGTATCAAGGGTCTTAGGGTTTTTCTTTCTCAGACAAAAACGAAAACAAATTTCATACGAGTTAACAAAGAATTATTCGAAACATTCATCGTATAACTGAAACCTAAAGTGGAAAATAATTTTTTACGACCAACGTGAACCTAATCAACTCACAAATGATGACGACAATGGCATCCAGCCCTAGGAAAATTCGGAACAATCCGAGTATGGTTGCGATAAGTCGTGGATGGCAACCATCCTAGCGTACATCACCAATGGAACACTCCCCGAAGAAAAATGGGCGGCCCGAAAAGTCAAAACACAGGCCGCGGGATACAACATAGTAGATGGAGAACTCTACAAATGGAGGTTCTCCGGACCACTGATGACCTGCATGGATAGATAAAGCGCGGAGAATCTTGGAAGAGGTCAACTATGGATCTTGTGGGAACCACTCTCGCGGGAGATCTCTCGCAATCCAGATAAAACACCATGTTTACTTTTGGCATAAAATGATCAAAGATTGCAAGAGCTTCGCATGAAAGTGCAAAAAGTGCCAGAGACACCCACCAACAATCCATTAACCTGCAGAAGTACCCTCGTTGATTTTAGCATCATACCCGTTCATGCGGTGGTCGATGGACATCATTGGTCCTATGCACAAATCCAAACAGAATTGCTTTCTCCTAGTCTTAACAGATTACTTCTCGAAATGGGTCAAAGCAGACTCATACGCAAGCATAATAGACGACCAAATCAGAGCTTCATATGGAAAAGTATTATCTGCAGACATGAAATCCCGTACAAATCGTAACAGATAACATATGTTAGTTATTTCGACAAGAAGCGTTCTGCAAGAAATGGAAGATACGACTAACCAAGTCAACTCCCATGTATCCGCAAGGTAACGACCAGACTGAAACTATTAACAAAACCTCCCTAGATGGGAACACTTGGAGGCGAAAATGGGTCGATGGTAACATCTCCCATCATGTATGTTTCTCAGCACAACAAACAACTATAACGTTGTAAACAAACAAAGCCATCTCCTCCCATAGAGATAGCTCTCCGACATCCAACACAAGGAGAATATCACACTATAAAAGAAATCCGAAATTTTGGTCAGTACTTCAAGACGACTTCAAAATTCTTTTTAGAGAGATGATTGGTTCCCAATCAAAGCAAGTCGTATGAGCCCAAAACTCATCGCAGACGTCAATATCGAGAAGAACCAGGTCGAAAACGCTACGAGTAATGTAAGCTGAAATAGTCTCCACAAACTCTAAACCCAGCACACTGGTCTCGAACATCTCAAGGCATGATATCTAACCGATACGAGATCTTAAAGCATGTCTCTTCGCTCATGTTTGTACGTTCGAACAATTACACAAAAAAATTCTAATCATTCACCAAAAAAAGAAGGACGAGTGTGACGATCTTCAAAGGGTTAGGTACGAGATGAAAACTTGTATTTTTTCCTTTACACATGCTCCTACTCTTTCAAAACATAACGTAGAATTTATTAAAAACGCCGCAAACTGGCGGGGATTGAAAGCCACATACGGCCAGTCTTAAAATCATAAGACACGGCCACACATGGCCAAAATCAACCATAAGCAGAAAAAATTAAAATCAAACGTCCCGAACGGGACCACAACCTTAGTCATCCGCGAGAGGTAGGACCTCGTCCTCATCCATCGCGTCACCAGGTATTGAAGCCGCATCGCCTGCGCCTCCCTTGGACACATCGCAAAGCTCAATGTCCACGGTATCCTACCCCTCGAGGGTATCCGAAGGGTCTAAAGAGTGCACTCGGACTTCAGATAAGCGAGGATCGAATCCTCTCTCTACGTCTGCCAGATCTTCTTTACGAACAGACAGCCTGACCTCTTCGGCCTCTAGAGATTGAGCTCTTTCGCCCTGAAGTAGCTGGACGTCCCCTTTGATAACCGCCAGAGCAAGATCCCTTCCGTGAATGTTAATCAGGGAATTGAGGAAACTGGCAACCCTTGCCAAGCGAGCTTGAAACTCGGCTTTGCCTTCGTGGCCCTGCACCTCGACGAACCTTCATGTTTTTTAATCAGACGCTGTAGACGATGCAACTCCCTAGCCTTCCTAGCTTTATTCTCCTTGAGAAAGGAACTCACTGGTTTCCCGAGATCTCTCTCCAACTCGCTAAACCGACTCTCCTACCTAGACACCTCGAGAGAATGAACTTTATCGATAGCTTCCAACTTCGCCTCAAGCTGTGACGATCTATCTTTTGATTATACAAGATCTTTCGAGAAACGCTCGACCTCTGATCCGCAATCGTTAATCATCACGTCGATCAAAGACACGAACTGCACAAACAAAGAGAAGTGAGAAAAGATCCAACGCAACAAAAAGGAATCTTAAAGCAAACCTTGGGATGGTACGGCTTTATCGAACTCGAACTGGAAGCCCCCAGGGGCAAAGGGCCGATCTCACTTCCTCTCACGCATCTCCTCTTAGTTGTCTTGGAATTTGTACAAGCCCTCTTACGACCCTTTGGCGCAACAATAGGAGTGGCTGATGAACACATTCAACCTGAAACTGACATTAAAGACATGATCACCAAGATGTCCCAACCAGAAGCTGCCCAAGTAATGTCCATGCCTATTGAAGAATGATGGACCATCTGAGAAGACCATGTGAAGATCTTTGGCCATTCATTCCGGACCAAACCCACAAAAAAATTCTGGCCATCAGCATAAAAGATCAGCACGTCTAGCATATTTCAAGGGCTGATCAAAGCAACCATAAAGGTAAGAAGGTAAGCATTTAAATTCTCATTTCTAACAGTTTGATTTTTTTTGCAGCTTTGGTCCTTTTGTTTCTTTTATTTGAATTTTATTCCCAAACTTTCTTAGTTGGCTTGCACGCCTATTAAGGTTTTCTTTTGGTCCAAAACTTTGAATTATTTGCTTCAAAGAACCTCGAAGGCACCACTGCATTGGACGTCTATATAAGTCCCCTATAAGAAGTTTGTACTCTTTTTACGCATGATATAAAACTTTAACTTTTCCTAGTGAAAACCCTAAAGAGCTCTAACAAGAACTCGCCTCCCTTCTATTGCCTTGTGAGACCAGAACCTCCACGGCTAAGAGATATGTGTTGTATCATGAGTCTTCCATCCCTTGTGTGGTGCACTTCCTTTCCATCATGTTACTAGTGCCTTGGATCCATTTGGTTGATTAGATCAATCCACGGTTCACCCTTGTGTAGATCGAGCCTCTCTCTCTTGTCTCAGATCATACAGCCTTTGATAACTTAGGCTTGTATCATTTCTAGTACCAGAGCTGAATTTTCTTCAGCATCAGGTCATATCTAGCCTTGTCTCTTTCATTTGCATTTGGTTTCTAGTTTCATTTGCTTTGCATTCGTTAATTCAAAAACCTATAAAAATCGTTTGTTTATTGTTTCATCTAGTTATGTTTGCATCCATCTATTGAAAACCCACAAAATAAAAATTAGTACACTCGTATTTGTTCATCAAGTAATTGTCATTCTCATTCGTTGCATTTGGTTGATCACTAGTAGTTGCATATCATTGATGACTCTAGCCGATTCCCTCTTTGTTATTGCATTTAGTTCATCTCTTACAAAAAAACCATATAAGTATTGTTTGTGAGTTCTTATTGTCTTTAGTTTTTTTTAGGGGAAGACATGTTCGAAAACAATAAGAACTCACAAACCATAATAGTATTGTTTGTGAGTTCTTATTGTCTCTTAGTTTTGTTTCATTGACGCACAAAAGAACAAGTTTCTAGGGGAAGACATGTTCGAAACTTTCTGACCAAGTACATAGGAACAACTTTCGTTTCTCATTGTTGAATATCGACCTTTCCTTATTTGGTCCATCCGCATCTAGACATTCCCATTATTTTAAATCACGATGCATTTATTTTTCTTTTCTTTCTTGTTTTCGAAAAACCTTATTCAAAAAAGACAAGTTTATTTCTTTCTTAAAATCATTTACTTTTAAGTTTTAAAAAAAAAAAGATTGCATCCACGTTTTCATTTTTTTCTTTACATCTTATTACCTAAGTTTTAAGTACACTTTTATTTTCTTGCTGAGTGTT